>JASANG010003307.1:0-173899 GCA_030248215.1 Enoplolaimus lenunculus | reverse complement strand
CGAGAAAGTCGTCAAGTGGAACGACAGCAGCAGCAACAACGGGCGTCGCGATCGGTGGGGCGCGACAATCAGTGGGTGACGCAGGAAGAATTGGACGCCTATTATGCGGACGTCCCTCGTGAACTGCGTCGAAGACATTTTTAAGGGATTGGTAATGCATTTTTGACTGTTATTTTGGGGCGATAAGGTGTTGTTTCGGGGGTAATGTTACGGGGTGCTAGGGTTGGTACTGGTACGCTGGGTAATAATCGTGGATTGACTTTATTTGGGTTAGTATTTGGGTTGCTAGTTGGTACTGGTGCTGGGGGTAGTGTAAACGGGTGCTGGGGGTGCGCTGGTACGCGGTTTCGTTATTGGGATGATTGGACGCATTGGCAATATTGTCGTGGGTAGGTGGATGGGTTGTTATTGTTACTTGGCAAAAGAACTGTAAAAGCAAATAAAAAAATAAATAAAAGAAAGAAAATGAAAATAAAAAATTGTTGTTTGTTATTGTTAATTATTGTGGATTTACGCTTTTTAGCGACGGCAAAAAAGGCAGTAAATAGGGCCATAAAATTTTGTTCGATGCCAGGGTCGGCATCTGTGCCTAAGGGGGGATGTAGTTGTCTGTGCCACATTTAAACCTATTTCAAACTAAAACTAAAATATAAAATAAAACCCTATATCAAAACCACACCTTAAGGGAGTCCCTGGCTCCACCTAGTCTCTCTTAGAACTTAAGTTAGGCTTAGGCGTTGCCACAAGGCGTAAAAACTGGTAAATCTATGTTATGGCGGCTGTGTCCGCAATGTAAACTTACCTGGGCCCTGCGTGGCCATTCAGTACTCGTTGAATATAGTTGCATTGATGTTTGGCCTATTTTGCGGATAAGGACATAGCTAGGCTATGTCAGCACCAAAATGGTGCTTTATGAGTGGCTCGAAAACCCCGGAATAATCCAACTACCAGGGAAATGCACTTGGGTTTAAATGAAAACCAACATATCATTATCATTCAGATATTGTAAAGTTGCTACAATTCAATGCAATAAAATCGCATTTGGTGTGCATCAGACAACTGAATATGATTATATAAAGAAGCTTAAAGTTCAATAATTCAGCAGGCACACTGCACAAGTTGTGGACTTGATTTTATATAACTAGTGAATTTCAAAACGTCGATCTGAATGTTTTAAAGTGGTTTGCCAAAATGTTCAAAAATGGTACTGCTTTTTTCGTGTTGAGGTTAAAAAATTTCAAATTTGGACGTTTTCTACTCGAATGCTTTTGGTCTAAACAATTTGAATATTTTCGTTTTTTTAATACAATAACTTAAACCAGATTGTTCAAACCTTCGAAGTGAAGATCTCAAAATGTTCAAAAGAAAAATTCGTTCCCGTGCCAGACGATTTAAATACGAAAACGGTATATTTATATATGTCAAAGCAATGTATTGTACAAATCACGTTATTTTTTGGTATGAAATTCGGGAGATGTTAGCATTAAACTTTTTTACTTAACTATCTGTTTTCCGTTTTAGTTTCCGTTATTTTGATCACTATCCGTTTCCTTCATTTTCACTATCCGCTTGCAGCCTGCTATCTGTAGTTGTCAGAGGATGAACCCGCGGGGATTTGACAAAACAGATGCACCGTTGCATCCAATTTCAGCCAGCGCCGTTTGGCACCACGTCGAAGTTGACATAATTCAGATGCCCGCCAGTGTTGATGGACACTCCTATATTTTGACTCTAGTCGACTTGTTGTCAAAATGGCCAGAAGCTGTGGCACTTCATAATAAATCTGCAAAAACAGTTGGTAAAGCTATCTGTAGGTGGCTGTGCCACACTTAAACCTATTTCAAACTAAAACTAAAATATAAAATAAAACCCTATATCAAAACCACACCTTAAGGGAGTCCCTGGCTCCACCTAGTCTCTCGTAGAACTTAAATTAGGCTTAGGCGTTGCCACAAGGCGTAAAAACTGGTAAATCTATGTTATGGCGGCTGTGTCCGCAATGTAAACGTACCTGGGCCCTGCGTGGCCATTCAGTAATCGTTGAATATAGTTGCATTGATGTTTGGCCTATTTTGCGGATAAGGACATAGCTAGGCTATGTCAGCACCAAAATGGTGCTTTATGAGTGGCTCGAAAACAACGCTATTGTTGTTGTTGTTGTTGTAGTGTGTTGTGGCAGGAATGGATCAGGATGATTGGCTCTGGACCTCAACCGCAACGCGGACACCCAATTGTGGGTGTCGGCAGAAATGCAAATGAGGTCGAGGTGCAAACAGGGGTAGCCAGGACCGGAATCATTCTTAATCTTGAGCTAGTACTGAACGGTTGCGTTTTATTCTTGGTGCACTACATATATTCTTACTGGTTACGGTTGCGTTAAGTTTTACGGTTGGATTGTGAGCGAGACTTGGGTAAGTAGGATTTAACGGATTTAGGTTAAGAATAGTCACGGAGGCGTGCAGTATGTGAAGGAATTACGGCGTTACGGATTTAATGGGCATTGCGCAAGGCGCAGAATTTACCCAGTATCGGATACTGGTGTCATGTGCTAAAGGAACTTGGGATATTAAAGGAAACCTGGGAAAAAGTAGTCTAATAAATCTAACGGGGTTAGATTTATTATTCTACAACGGCTTGGCCAAATCTAACGGGGTTAGATTGGTCGGAAATTTGGTGTAACTCTAACGGGGTTAGAGTGCACGGTTTAACAGGGTGTAATTGTAACGGGGTTAGAATTGCACGGATTCTGGAAAACGGTAAAAGTATTGGGTACGGTAAAGCCAGTGGCTGGACTAAACCAGATTCAGGCGTCGGCTTTAAGGATTCCGGCTCGGGTTGCCAGTTAAATTGCATAACCTGTAATTTGCTGGTGTTAATATTGGATATTTTGTGCTATATGGGTTTCGGGTTGGGATTTTCAATAAATATTTACCGGCCGCGTTTACTAAATCAGAGCGATAAGCATACATCGAGGAAAGAACATAACAGGCGATACAGGGTACAGGTTTAAGGCAAAATCACGAACTTCTCACACTATCTATGAGATTTCTCTTGATCGCGGATTCCCACATGTGCTTTCCTCTGATCAAGGACGTGAATTTGTGAATTCTATTTTGGATGAAATCGCCGAATTGAACAAAATTGAAAAACGTGTTTCCTCAGCTTATCATCCTCAAACCCAGGGATTGGTGGAGAGGTTCAACCAAGATCACTTGAATGAAGACCATTACGATTTTGTAACTAAAGCATGAAAAAAGAACAATATATAAAAGCATGTAAATATATCATGTATTCATTATGTGCATAATATACATGTGTTACAATATAGTACACTCGCATTTAGTGTAATTCTTGTTTGGCTTAATGGACCTGGATGGAATTTTTTGGGGCGCAAACCTAGTTGGATTTTTCCGCTGAAAAAATGCTCCTAGGTCGGTTTTTTCCGGGGGAAAGATACACCTAGATGAATTATTCCGGGGGAAAATACATCTAGGTGGATTTTTCCGGGGGAAAATTGCACCTAGGTGGATTTTTCCGGGGGGAAATGGACGGGGGGAAAATGCACCTGTGACACCCCCACTTCTAAAGGGGCCCTCCTCCCTAACCGGTTGTAACAAAAACAGCTTAAGTTTTAAAATGCGTCTGGCTTCTCGCTCGCGAGTTTGGGGGCGCCCACCCTGGAATTTAGAGGGAGTCCCCACCCCTGCCTGCTTCGGCACTGATGGAATACTTGCCTGAGGTACAGTTGGCGTGTAGCATCGGCTGCGGGGAATTTCGCAAAACGTTCGCGATTTTGCGCGACTACGCTTTTTAAGTATTTTCTGCTTCTCATGGCATATATTGTTCAGGTTGCACGGGCCGTATTTTGAGTCTGAATCAATTGAAGTCGGTATCTTTAATTAGTAATCACAGTCCGTGATTGGATAGAGTTTAAAATCTTTCATTAGAGTACATATATGTAATCCCTAACTCAGTTATTACGCAAATGCTTCCTGAACCATATAAATTTAAGTCCGAATTTTATTTCTCAAAGTATACGTTACCTGCATGAAAGAGTACACTGTAAATTTTAAAAGCGTATTCCTAAAGCACCGGTGTTTAACAGTGCCCAGGTATAGCAAACCTCTACACCGCAAAAATGGTGAGTCAAATTGACTCTCGCCAAAATAGGCTTTTTGGGACAACACACACGGAGTAAAATTCAAGTTACTGTATTGACCCGAATTAGAGGGGAGGTAACAAGAGGGGGTCCCCATTTTGAGTCCAAATCAATAGGAAACCGTATCCCTAAACGATTGAGTCCCTAAATGCTAATTAGAGTGCATAAATGTCAATTAGCCCTTAATTTTAGCGCATAAATGACTCCAAGACCAAATAATTTGAGTTCAAAACTTTAAAGAGTATAAATTTTGAAAGTACATTCATAATTATTACCTTGTATTCTCGCTCAAGCAATTGACACAAGAGAAATAAATGTTTAATTCAACGGATAATTGCTGTACCGGATATATCAGTAACGAAGGGCGGCGGAGCACGGGTTAAAAATAAATAACAGTCCGTAACCGAATAACAAGGGGGTTACCTCCTGGAGAAGCCAAATAAATATCAGGTCCCCCTATTATTCGGGTCAATACAGTAGCCAAAGTCAAACGTGCGACTCAGTAAGTCAAATCTGATTCTGGTGGAGTCGAATTTGACTCAGTTTTTTTAAATCCCGAAAAGCCTATTTCGGAGATAGTCAGTTTGACTCACCATTTTTTGCGGTGTACCCCTTAGGGTACCTCGCCTTTGGCATATCGCTGCTTCGCTCGCGATTACCTTTTCTCAAATCCTATACATTGGCTCGTTAATGACCAAATTGGAAACAAAACTTTAATATTGCGATTTTAAAACATGTGGTTGATTTCCTGTTCGCCCTGCTCGAGTGGTTTTTCCACTATATATCATGCTATCTCACGCAAATTTTCGCTGCCGTAACCCCTCCAACGCATAATTATCTGAACCGCCACTGCCGCAACTTTCCATGTTCGGAAAACCCTGTCTGCGCCGATGGAAGGTATCAGTGGAGGTTGAAAATAAAAAACAGTCCGTTCTCGAACAGCGGCCAATGTAAATAATAGGGGCAGAACAGTATTATAAGCGTATTCCTAAGCCTAAGCCTAAGTCTATAGCCTAAGCCAAAGCGTAAGAATGAGCATATTCCTACGCCTAAGCCTAAGCCTAAGCGAAGCAAAAAATTAGTCTAAAGCTTTAAGCTTACTCTTTTCTAGTCCCGCAGAAAAACGTTCCGTCCCTGATCTTTACATGGACCCGAACAAGGTGCGCTCTCTGGACAGGTGAAATAAATATATAAGGGATCCGACAGACCGTTTCATGCACTGGTCCCTACAGTGCATATAGCAAAGAATTGGCTTATCTTTAAACAGTAAACCACCTATCTGTCTATTGTATTTTACCTTATTTTTTTTTTTTTTTTTTTTTTTTTATTTTTTTTTTTTTTTTTTTTTATTTTTTTTTTTTTTTTTTTTTTTTTTTTTTGGGGGTGTCCGGCGGGTCAATTTTAAATGTACCTTTGTTCACTTTTCAGGTGAGTTTACGCATTTTCAAATTTTTGTGAAATTTGACATTTTTAGATATATATTGAGCAATTATATAATTTAAGTATTTAATTTGAGAGATAACGATTGTTGAAAATATTTTAAATTACACACTCAAAATATTAGCTTTATACATGACATCAGTGGGCAAACGCGGGTCATAATCGAGGCAGATCTCAGATCGCGTGCCTCAGGGCCGGGTAACCAGCGTTTCAAACATTAAATTTTGAACGGAGATTGTGGCCCACGTTTTTCAACGATCGCTTTTAGTCTGTCCACAACACAGATCGGCTTTAGGTACCACTTTTAGGTCATGATCCACTGTTGGCATTGCGTCTAACAGTTAAATTTTCAAACGTCCAAAAATAATACAACACATTCTATCAACTAATATATTTACTTAAATATTGTACAACGTACAGAATATACAAACCAACAGAAGATTAAGCGTATTCCTAAGCCTACGCGTAAGCCTAAGAGTTGCAAAAATGTGTTCCTAAGCCTAAGCCTAAGCCAAAAAAACGGTAATCTAAAATCTAAACCTACTCTTTTATAGACCCACCAGAAACCTGAACGCTCCTTAAAGTAACACATCATCCCAAACACTAAAACAGTACAATTTCAACATGCATCAGCACCGAAATGTTTTGGTTGATTTTCATTACTGCAATCTTCGATTCGATCGACTTCTTCATCGCTGCACTCAGTAATTTCTTCTGTTGCCAACGTTAATGATCGCATTTCTCGATCGGCACCAACACTTTCTCCTACCGGATGAAACGATACGATTCGTGATGGACTTGACAAACTATAACTTTCGTCTTGTGTCGGTAATGCAGTTTCTGTTGAAGCTGTACAATCGTTGTTAAGCACCACTGGTTTATTCAGCTTCGACGGTTCAGTAGAACGAAATAGCGACGTCGTGTATCGATTGGTGAACGTTTTTCGAGTTCCAGCTTTGAAATTGTGTAATTTATAATTTGCGTTTTTTGAACACGTGCCGCCACTGCCTGTTCTTGGACGCCACAGGTCTCGAAACGCTGGGAGTGGATCATCCAGTGCGTTCAGTTCTTTTTGAGTGAAAATTATTTCGAGAAATTTGCGTATAATCATCATAACAAGCAGCTGAAACTTAACAAGTGAATTGACGTGGGCTAGCATCAAATATTTACATATGAGGCAAATTTTGCCTGACAATTGCATAGATATAGCAGGGTAATATTTGGGTCATCTACGTTATAATGCATGCACCATTGTAATAAAATGTCCCTCTTCCTTTCCCAGGACGTCACTTTTACACGCTCTCTAGATTTCGCGTATATATACAATGTCAGCAGGTTATCATTTTGATGTGCGGACAAACAATATACTGCTTATCCACCGGTCATTTTGTTCTCACCCGCTAGGCACGATATTTTATTGTCTCGAATCCCTTAAAAGGGACTGGGAGAAATATATAGACTACAGGTATAAAATATACACATGCACAAAAAATTACACTTGTGTTTGTATATATTTTGTAAGTGTATTGCTACAGTACAGTATTGTCCTGTGTCCAGAAGGGAATACAAGGGAGTTTGGACAAAAACAACTATTAGTTTTCAATTGTTTGATGTACCTAGGCTGTTGCAACAGCGCTGATTTGCACCCTGTTTCAAAGGCAGTGGGTGGAAAATTTTTTACACAGGTGCGTGCAGTATAGCGTAGATGATCCCTAATGGATATATAAGTATATTTTTCAAACGCATGTGACGTGTTTGAAGGGTTCTTACGTCCTTGAGAAAAATTTTCAACGGTAATAATTTGACGAACAAAGTTTTCGTTGACGCAACTTTTCCGTTCGTAAGTCCAACAAGTATATACTATAACAATTTTCCTGACGTATTTTGTAATGGATTGGTTGGCTATTATAAAGGGTTTGTAAAATAGCTTATGACTATAATTAAAAACAATCATTTCAAAGCTGCAAACCAGCTTTGTTATTTTGTTTTTTTTTTTTTTTTTTTGTTTTTGTTTTTTTTTTTTTTTGTTTGTTTTTTTTTTTTTTTTTTTTTTTTTTTTTTTTTTTTTTTTTTGTTTGTTTTTTTTTTTTTTTTGTTTTTTTTTTTTTTTGTTTTTTTTTTTATTTATCTTTTTTTAAATTTTTTTTTATATATCTTTTACTTTTTATTTTTTTTTATTTTTTTCTTTTTCTTTTTTTTTTTTTTTTTTTTTTTTTTTTTTTTTTTTTTTTTTTTTTTTTTTTTTTGTTTTTTTTTTTTTTTTTTTTTTTTTTTTTTTTGTTTTTTTTTTTTTTTTTTTTGTTTTTTTTTTTTTTTTTTTTTTTGTTTTTTTTTTTGTTTTTTTTTTTTTTTTTTTTTTTTTTTTTTTTTTTTTTTTTTTTGTTGTTTTTTTTTGTTTTTTTTTTTTTTTTTTTTTTTGTTTTTGTTGTTTTTTTTTTTCTTTTTTCTCTTTTGTCTTTTCTTTTTTTCGTTTTTTTACGTTATTTTTATTTTTTTTTTATTTTTTTTTTAGATATTTTTATTATTATTTATAATATGATATTTTTTTTGATATATTTTTTTTTTTTATTTTTATTTATTTTTTTTATTTTTTATATTTTATTTTGTTTTTTTTTTAAAATATTTGTTTTTTTTTTCTTTTTTTTTTTTTTTTTTTTTTTTTTTTTTTTTAAAAATATTTTTTTTTTTTTTTATTTTAATAAATAAATCTTTTTATATTTTTCTAGTTAGTAACTAGGTTTCTTTTTCAGTGTAACTTCAACTAAATTTAACACTGAAAAACGACTGGCACAGAACAGTTTGCAAAACAATTTGATAGGCGGAACCGCGGGCGGTACTTGGACCATGCTCCCCAATGGAAGTCAACACCAAAAGTTTGTATTACGAGATTTAGTCAGGCCCGTAGCCAGCATACCGGGCTATGGGGAAGCTAAAAATTTCTCAGGACGGATATTCAAGGGGTTTTCGTTGAATAACAAACAAGGTTGATAATTTTCTAGGCGGGGCCCAAAATTTTTTCAGAGGGGCTGAAACTCCACTGTTTTTCCTTGGCTACGGGCCCGGACTTAGTACTAAAATTGCGTTCGGCTTCTCGCCCCACGAGGGCGACCCGTGTCAGAAATTATTGGATTCTAACATTAAGAATAATGTACCAATATTCCAGCTAATACACGGTAAACTACAGTTATTCACCATTACCATTAATGGGAATAACATTGAGATTTGTTTGGTGTATTTTACGGCAAACAGCAATAACAGGCCAATGATTTGCAACGCGGTAAATAAATGAACCCGTCGCAACGGTACAAGACGCAGGAATCGGTAATCAGGTTGATATTTTATCGGCATGAACAGTAACAAAATCCGCTGAACGAGCTACAATATTAAACGAAACCTTTTATAAAATAAACTTGCGTTTGAAAACGAATTGCAAATAAATTGCACTGAATGCTATTGGATCAAGAGCAATGTATAGCTTTTTTCCTATATTTGGTACAAAATTAATATAGGCACAACATTATTCAAATGAAGATCTATTTCAATGAAAAATGACTCGTACCATAATATAGAATAGTGGACAAAACCAAAATCGTGACCCTACAAAGCCTTATGGATTTTAACGTTTGGCCCATGTTAATTCTACCAGCCTTTATACGAAGCCGAAGATTAAACCCAAGCCTAAATACAAGACTTATTCTAAAACCTAAGAATAACGTAAGCCTACGACTCCCAGTCTGCAAATACCTCAGTCTGTCCTGTCCTCCGGGGTTCCAACCGGAACTAGATTTTGTCGGAAGCGGAATCGGAATCGGAGTCAAATTTTTCTGTCGGAACAGAAATCGGAATCAAGTTTTAGTAATTCTATTAAAAAGTTGAAGGTGTATTACTTAACTTTTGTTGCAGTATGCCTGTTTCCGTAAACTGTTCACAGTTTCAGTAAAAATTCTTTATATAGCTGACGAAAACGCGTAACAACTCGAAATATTTACTAAGAAAAATCCAACAGAATAATTGCAAATGATCCAAACAAAACGAAACAAACAAAATCTAAGTTCAATCATTTTAAATACTCATAACCGAAACAATCTGAATTCCGGTATCGGAACAGCAGTCAGCCGGAATCGAAATCGGAAGTCAAATTTGGCCGGAATTTAGCCGGAATCGGAATTCCGATGGAACTCTGCAGTGTCTCCCAATGGGTAGGTTCCTATTATTAATATTGGCCAAGATGTTTATCGGAACCGACTCGAAGTAAACCAACTTTTCTATTGCCGCTATTCATTAAAATAAGCTGTTCAAACGAAACAATTAACCACTTCTTCTGGTACATTTATAGTAATTGAAGATCAGATGCATGTCACACTACATTTCGTCGACCGACAACTCGTCCACGGACAGCTTGTAATCTAAAATCTCGTTGATTCTACAATTTGTCGCGAATCATTATGCTTAGATGTAGGCTTAAGATTTTGCACATGGTACTATGCATGCGTATGCTTAGAGTTTGGACACTGTTGAGTGACAAGTTGTCGAGCTACGAGTTGTCGTAGATTCTCATATGCGTTGTTGTCGACCTTCGGAAGCTTGACGTGCAAGAGTTAATATGAGCTCGGTGATTAAACGGTTTCAGCAACAATTGCATTGTCAAGAATTTTTGTTCATTCCAACTGAATGCTCCACATATACTTAATTTTCACTGTATATTTTAAGTACTGTAGTGACCCGAATAAGAGGGGAATAATAAGGAAGAGTCCCCATTTTGAGTCCGAGTCAATAGGACTCCGTATCCCTAATAAGAGGCCGTAAGCGGATAGAGTCGCTAAACCCTAATTAGAGTCCTTAAATGTCAATTATTCCTAATTGTAGCGCAAAAGTGACTCAAGGACCAAATTATTTGAATTCGAAACTTTAAAGCGCATTAAACTTTGAAAGTGCATTTGTAAGTATAACCTTGCATTATCGCTCAAGCTATTGAAGAAAGACAAATGTACGTTTAATTCAACGAGTAATTGCAGTACCGGATATATATCAGTAACAAAGGGTGGCGCAGAGCGGGGTAAAATTAAATAACAGTCCATAACCAAATAACAAGAGGGGTACCCTCTGGAGAGGCCAAATAAATATCAGTTCCCCCTCTTATTTGGGTCACTACAGTACCGTAGTAATCCACTATTTATACTAACCTGTTGACCGGATAACGAAACAACACCCATGTACAAGAAGATTCCTAACAAAACAGGCAACGGCAGATGCTACAACAAAGCGGCGTTCAAACAATTACTTTGTATTTAACAGAAATTAGTTGAAACGTTTCTGCTAAAATCATTTCTAAGCGACGCTTTTGATTGGTCTATTACAGATCTAGTTCAACTAAATATAAGTTAAGGTGACACGGTACATTTTGACTATCTTAATAAGGTACGGTGCTGTGTTCTGCCGTATGGCAACGTGCCCAAAATTGCCACAGGGCACCGGATAACAATTTGTACAAAAACTTAACTTGAAGCGAGCTACACGACTTGTATAAAGCTGACTATTACGATTTCAAAACAATCCATTTCCGTCCGTGTTTCGTTAAATTCAAATATCCTTTGATGAAGCTTACCTTAATAATTGGTGTTAAGAATACAGCAAGACCGATGAGTATGTGAGCCACTACTGCAGTAACCCGTTGCTCTCTGAATAAAAACAAATATTAAACCAGGCTCGTAGGCAGCTCACCTTGCTAGGAAGTGGGGGGCGGCTAAAAATTTGCCAGGAGGGGCATTCAAGCGTTTTTAATGACTTGCAATCAATGTTGAAAATTTTCTAGGGGGGATTTTCTAGAAGGGGCTGAGCGCCCCCTGGCCCCTCTTCGCTACGGGCTAGCATGATACTGGCAAATATTTGCAGAAACAAAATTTCATTTTTAAACAACCACGTCAACAGTAGAAACAGGCCAACGCCATGTAAGATCGCATTTCTAAATACAAATCTGTCACCCTATAACTAATCTGCCGCTCATCCAATCGAGAGTGATTTATTTCGCGAATTTTAGCTAAAAATAATTGAAAAAATATGAATTGCTAAGGCATATACATATCACAATGAAACCTGAAATTCTGCTCATATTAAGAAATAAGCACACCACATCACAAGCAAAGTTTCTTAACGTCCTTCGTCTACGGTGCTGTGTAGCTGCAAGAACGCTCTAAATTTCCTAAACAATGGTTATATAGGCAGATATATACAGTAAAAAACGTTTTACTTAAGGGTGTCACACTAGTACCATGAAACCCAAGATTTGTTCAAACATTTCAATTGCAAGCTTCAATGCGACATACTGTAGACGCCCATGCATATCTGGCAGGCCCGCAGCCGGCTCACCTTGCTACGGAGGGCTAAAAAATTTCAGGACGGGTATTCAAGGGTTTTCAATGAGTTTACAAGCAAGGTTGAAAGTTCTCTAGGGGGCGCAAAGTTTTTCCAAGGGGGGGCTGAGCACCCCCCTGGCAGCCCCTTGGCTACGGGCCCGATTCCTGGTATAATCCAATAGTCTCACCGCATACCTCACTCCCAAAAATTGAGGTTTGTCGCCAGGCGCAGCGCATTCAGAATTCATTTTCAAACTGTCGACATGCATGATCGAAATAACAGTTGCAGCGACATAATACGGAATACCAAGTAACGAACATACAATCATAAGAATGCAAATCACAATCAAGTCAAGGTAGTACCCATATCCTTTCTGAAAAAATCAAGCTATGTTGATGCCCGTTGCCAGCTCACCTTGCTGAAGGGGGCTAAAATTTTTTCAGCAGGGGCATTTAAAGGTTTTAATGACTTACAAGCAAGGTTGAAAGTCTTCTAGGGGGGGCAAAACTTTTTCAGGGGCGCTCAACTTCCCCCCTGTCCCCCCTTAGCTACGGGCCTGGCTATGTTCAATATAACGTTGTGAAATTATGAATGGAACAGTTGTCTAATCGAATAAATACGTAAAGATGTCGCTATGATTGCTTCTATCTGCCTGATCATATACGGCTTTTGTAGACTGTGTATAGATTGATTGGCCAATGTATAGAACAGAGCCGGAACAGTTGTATTAGTGTATTCCTAAGCCTAAGCCTAAGCCTAAGCCTATGACTAAGCCTAAGCCTAAGCCTAAGCCTAAGCCTAAGCCTAAGCCTAAGCCTAAGCCTAAGCCTATGACTAAGCCTAAGCCTATGCCTAAGCCTAAGCCTATGACTAAGCCTAAGCCTATGCCTAAGCCTAAGCCTAAGCCTAAGACTAAGCTTAAGCCTATGCCTAAACCTAAGCCTAAGCCTAAGCCTATGACTAAGCCTAAGCCTATGCCTAAGACTAAGCCTAAGCCTAAGCCTAAGCCTAAGCCTATGACTAAGCCTAAGCCTAAGCCTAAGCCTAAGCCTAAGCCTAAGCCTATGACTAAGCCTAAGCCTATGCCTAAGCCTAAGCCTAAGCCTAAGACTAAGCTTAAGCCTAACCTAAGCCTAAGCCTAAGCCTCCTAAGCCTATGCAAAAAAGTTAGTCTAAATATTAAACTTCAGTGCCGCCGGAAAACGATCTGTCCCTGTTTTATACATGGGCCGATTGCTTTTGCTGGAGTCGTCGTATGGTATTTTTACTCACCCGGTTATTTGAAAAATTACTGTACCGTACATTTTACTGTGGAACAAAAGTAGCATCCGGTAGTGAAAATACAGTACTAAAACCTGGTGAACACTTTCAGATTGAAGCTTTGCCTTACTATAACTTTACTGGTGTTTATAAGCATCATGGAAGTTCTCTTTCAATACAATCACATCGAAATGTGAAACATATTTCATTGATAGACGAAATGTGAAACATATTTCATTGATAGACGAAGTTACATATTCATGAACTATTTGGAGGTTTTAGCGTACTACTCACGGGTAGGGTGTATACCAAGGTGTATTACTGGCGAAAATTTCACCAACATTTCAGGGAAGACCCTAAAATGCACTTAAGCAGGCTGCAGAGTAAAATGCAAAAGCATACTCGATCAGTTCAGCTCAACCAGTTGGAACCTTTTTTGCTTTACCTTTCATAGTCTATATTTTTGAACGTACCTTAAGCTTATTTTCGCGTCTGTTTACAATCACCGATGTGATTTGTTGATCCATAACGACCAAAATGCTAAACAGCAACGCTGGTATAAACGCTACCAGTGCAAGCCACCATCGGTTTGGTTCAAATCCAAACGGATTGACAATCCAGTTGCGACCAGATGTTGGCTGAAACAGTGATGAATACGACGCACACTGCGAAAAATGGTGAGCCAAATTGACTATCTTCGAAATAGGCGCTTTGCTTAGGCACAGGTTTAGGCTTAGGCTTAATTATAAGCGTATTCTAACGCATTGGACTTTAGCTTACGTTTTAGAATATGCGTATACTACACTGCACATATGATGAACAATTAATTGACTTGAATTTGACTCTGGCGAAGTCCAATTTTGACTCAGTTTGTGTAGTCCGCCAAAGCCTATTTCGGACAGAGTCAATTTGACTCACCATTTTTTGCAGTGTACTGTTACGGTCCTGTTGCAGAGCCGGCTATTAAGCAGTTGAAAGCAACTTTATACGGCAAAAGTTGAACTAAACATTGATTTAGACTTATGCATACCTCAAACACTTCGGGAACTTTCAACATCGGTACATCGAGTCCAACAGCAATATTTATCGAAGTCATTACAACAACCGAAATAAGAACATTGAAATCGCCGAGAACATTGCGAACCTGAACGGTAAAAAACAGACCATATGAGAAATGCGGACCTGACGGTAAAAATCAGACCATAGGAGAAATGCAAACCTGACGGTAAAAATCAGACCATAGGAGAAATGTGAACCTGACCGTAAAAATCAGACCATAGGAGAAATGCGAATCTGACGGTGAAAATCAGACCATAGGAGAAATGCGAACCTGACGGTAAAAATCAGACCATAGGAGAAATGCGAACCTGACCGTAAAAATCAGACCATAGGAGAAATGCGAATCTGACGGTGAAAATCAGACCATAAGAGAAATGCGAACCTGACGGTAAACATCAGACCGTAGGAGAAATGCCAACCTGACGGTAAAAATCAGACTATAAGAGAAATGCGAACCTGACGGTAAAAATCAGACCGTAGGGGAAATGAGAACCTGACGGTAAAAATCAGACCATAAGAGAAATGCGAACCTGACGGTAAAAATCAGACCATTGGAGAAATGCGAACCTGACGGTAAAAATCAGACCATTGGAGAAATGAGAACCTGACGGTAAAAATCAGACCATAAGAGAAATGCGAACCTGACGGTAAAAATCAGACCATTGGAGAAATGCGAACCTGACGGTAAAAATCAGACCGTAGGGAAAATGCGAACCTGACGGTAAAAATCAGACCGTAGGGAAAATGCGAACCTGACGGTAAAAATCAGACTATAAGAGAAATGCGGACCTGATGGTAAAAAACACACCGCATGAGAAATTATGAATGACGTGACTTGGTTCACCATTCTATGTAAACGAGTTTGTTTAACATTTTAACTTTTTCCTCTGGAATATTTTCAGTATCGTCGTAAATGAGTTTTAAACTGAAATTATAACTCGGGTTTCAATACGAAACACCATTGTTTCGAAAGTTGAACCAACTGAACTTTGAGTCCAGTCCAGGATTCGATTGAGTGGATTTATTAGACACTTGATCGATGAAAATCGGCCGACTTAAACGGAACTTGATTCTGAATCGAAGTTTAATCGAAAGTTGAATGTAGTCATTTAAGCTGCTGATGTCTTAGTAGTTCGAGATGATATTATCGATTGCTATCTAATTTGTTTTAAGTTACTGTTTCAATTCTAAATCTTTGGAGTTTGAAATTTTTAAATTCTCCAATATTTGTAGTTTGAAATTTTTAAATTCTCAATATTTGTAGTTTGAAATTTTTATATTCTCAATATTTGTAGTTTGAAATTTTTAAATTCTCAATATTTGTAGTTTGAAATTTTTACATTCTCAATATTTGTAGTTTGAAATTTTTATATTCTCAATATTTGTAGTTTGAAATTTTTATATTCTCAATATTTGTAGTTTGAAATTTTTAAATTCTCAATATTTGTAGTTTGAAATTTTTACATTCTCAATATTTGTAGTTTGAAATTTTTAAATTCTCAATCTTTGTAGTTTGAAAGTGTGGATGCGCTATACATTTGATGCCGACCGTCGTCATACGGCGTCGTCCGTTACCGTGCGTCACAGTGCGGTTTCGTACGCGAATTACTCACGTGCCATACCGTATGGTGACAAACGGCGGCCTACTGGTGACTGACGGCGCCGTACGACAAATATAGCACAACCCTAAGAGATTCGGGAAAGCTCTGACAAGTGCCCTGATGGCTGGTTAGCGATATTCGAAGAAACCTATACAAGAGGCCTTTGATCTTAAGATAACTCATAGGAGTCCTACTTTAGTATACATATTTTGGTTTTCATAAAACCATTAACCCGTTGTGTGCATCCTATTACCCATATTCATCGTGAATCTATTGTTCACTATCGCTCGAGGAAGACGTGTGGATTTATTGCTCACGTGATGAAAAGCTGTGGACTTGAACTGCGCTTGACGTTACAGTAATCCGATTTTTATAGACCTAAAGTTGAACTAATCTCGAAAATTTTCAAATTCAAAACATTTTTGAAGTGTATGCTTTTTTCAATTGAAGACTTAATAAATATAATGACTCCATGTTAATTATAGAGGCAACAGCCGTGTTAAATTTAGCGAACCAGAAATTGCTGTTGTTCAGAAAACCTTATTGCAAATTTTAGGCAACTACATTAATTTTAATAATGTTGATTTTACAACACATGCCGGCACTAGCCGATTCAGAGAAAGGGCGTACGCACCCTCGGTCAGAAAATTTTTTGTGATACAATGGTGATGCCGTACCTTCCAATTTCTCCCTCAGAAAATTGGCCCATATAACCATACATTAAAATTGCATTTCATAACTATTGCCAGCTTTGTCCCTAACCCGTCAGACATTTCAAGATCCGCCGCTGCACTACTGCCATTTTTTAAAATGTTAGGTTTTAGCCAAGCTGTAAACACCTTTGTTGGAAAATATCCTGAATTTCTGAAATGTTTGAGACCATAGGCAATTGTAAACGTTCCAATGAATATCAGAACACAAAACAGAAACACATCAGGATGAAAATCGCACTGTAAGCCGGATGCTGTACCATTCAGATTTTCGCAATCTAAAATTAACAAGTGTTATATTTTTTCCAGCAGAATAGTTTCTAAAATATTGCATGATCCTTTATACTGTGGGTGATATCGGGCAAATACGTTTGCCTAGTTGGCAAACTAAGGTGCTTAGCGCCGTTAAATAATGCTGGCATCGCTTGTTGAAAATGCGAAATCACCATAGGTTCTATTTTAAAACACATATTAATTTTTTTGCCCATGCGGCTAACTATGGCTTAAATGTTTCGACCCACGCATTGAACAGGGCCGGAACAGTAGTATAAGCATATTCCTAAGCTTAAGCCTAAGCTTAAACCTACGCCTGAGCGTAAGGATGAGCCTATTCCTAAGCCTAAGCAAAAAATTTAGTCGAAAGCTTAAACTGCGACTCTATATTACAACCCCTTCGGAAAAATGGTTAAGCAAGCTCATGCTTATACTTATTAAATTATCGGTCCATGTAAATTATAGGTGCCTTCCCACTGGGACACATTGGGATTGGAACTTAGAGACTGGGAAGCTAAGGCTTAAATTTAGACTCAGCTTCATGGCTAAACAGTACTGTTTTTAAACGTAGGCTTAATCTAAGCTTTAGCGGTAGTTTTAGGTTTACTACCAGTAGGCAGACCCTCACAGAAAATAAAGGCCGAATCACTTATTATTTTGGTTAGCATCTAAAATAAACGTCACTTTTAATATTAGCTGCTAGCTTATATCTATGCTAAGCTAGTTTTTCTTAGGTAAACGCATAATCAAAAACAAGAATCGTTACTTATAGACATAATTTAGTACTACCAAGAGTGTATAATATAGGAAGAGTGTGACACTATGCATACAACACGTATTAACGTGATGTAGTATCATGCGGACCCTACTTTGTCTAACCCCCTTGATTGAGAGGGGGAAGCGGTTCTGTACGGCTTTGCATTAAACAAAATTGCAGTATTAGATGAAAAGAGGTCTGCACTAAACATGCAGTTTAGATGTATTTTGCGTGTGTTAACTTGCAGCTGTAGTTAAGACCCCCCTCAATCAAGGGTGGGGTAGCATCTATTAAGGTCCGCATAATATCACGCAATATATGTGTGTAGGTTGTACTCTCCATTATACACTCTTGGTACTACCAAGAGTCGATAATGACTCTTTGCAAGAGTGTGTAACTGGGCACTTTCTGTGTAGAAAAGAATATACCAGGCACGCGTTACTTTTTTGCCCTACCCTGCTTCATTTACAGAGGGGGGTACAACCGGTGCGAACCATGGCACTTATGCGGCCTCAAACATAGTCTCCTTATAGTTTAATTTAGGGGTATTTTTGTGATAGCGACCCCCCTCCAAACAAGAGGGGGTCGGCCAAAAATGCAACGCCCGGTGGTACATTTGTTACCATGCGGGACCCCAAGAGTTGCACACTCTTGTTATTATCCACTGTTGGTACTACTCACATCCAATCGTTGATCTGTTGATTTGAAACGGTGGTTGAAGCGTGTCATTGAGAGAACATACACATGGATCAGATAGTATCAACTAAAACATGGAAAATAAACTTTATATTCTTCCATCCTGGCGCACATGGACCATTTCAGTGGTAGCTCGGTCTACAGCAAAATGCAAGGGCTTATTTTAGTATCATTTCAACCCTGCCTCTATCATAAACTTCACACTACATATCTTTAATTTTCTAGAAATTTAGGACATATATGGCATAACTAAATACGGTTTATTATATCTTAAGATATCAATTAACGTTTTGTCCTTATGGTACCAATTATTGCCCCGCTAATGTTTGGGAAAAAATTTAACTGATCAAATTTATGTCCGATTCACACGTCCAAGTTTTTGAAGGAGACCTCGCAGCTACAACTTGAACGAATTACTTGCAGCTACAAGTGTTATTAAAGGAACGTTCCGATTGACCAATCAAAGTTCAGGTGTAAGAAAATCAAGCAACTTGCAACTGCGTTCACACGTGCGAATTAAATTCAATAGCATGAATTCCAGTAAATAATTTGCAGCAGCAAGCACTTCAAAGCTGCTTTGTGACCAAACTTGCGTATGCCAGTTACACGTGCAAGGTTTTGCTGCAAAAACTTGCACGTGTGAATAGGCTTTATCCGTTGTTCGGCGAACAACTGTTACAATTACTATTTAGTATCTTGTGGAAAACTTTGTAAAATTATTAAACAAAAAGAGCCCATTTCACTGGGTTATCGTTTATCGAAGACCTTTATCCGTGGCAGTAAATGTCATTCTACTGCACTATAAGATTAAACCTAAAACTATACATGTCAATTATACAACAGACTAGATTCCTCCCTGACAAAAACCACTGGCCCATGTTACCAATAGGAGCGTCCAGGTTTCTGGTGGGTCTATGAAAAAGTAGGCTTAGATTCTAAATTACATTTTTTGCTTAGGCTTAGGCTTATGAATACGCTTAATCTACTGTTGCGCCTCTAAAATTAACATTGGCCAAAACATTTATGGTCACACCTCAGGATTTTTTGTAAGCGGAGCGTCATAAACGATATGAAACAGTTCTTCGATTGCTTGTATTATAAAAATCACTGATATCAACGTTGCGAACGCTTCTTCTGTGAACTTTGTTATCCATGCAACCATGACACTGGCATCAAAAGCGATCAGCAGCAAAATAATCAACGCAGTCCATGTGCCGACCCAAAATCGAAATATTAAATACGGCCAGAAACGGTCTCTGAAAAATGTTTCATTAATTCTACAAATATTAACCCCTTCTCACATTGAGTTGCCTATAGGCAACTAATTGCAGTATATATACGTTAAATAATGTATATCGCACCGTGTTTAACAATTGCAACACGTATACATAGTACTAAATCACCACAAGACGTGAGAGCCCCCTCGGGCTCGAACGTCAAGCTCCTATAGCTGAGTGGTGATGGTATACGCCTCCCAGTCCAGTCACCGGAGTTCGAATCCTAGCATTGAAGTAGGTCTCAAGGGAAATAGAAAATATTCATGTGAGAAAGGATTAATTTTGGCCCATATTACGATAAAGGTTGCTCCATAGTCCCTGGATCGCAATAAACCAGGAGTGCACAGATATTAGCTCTTGTTAAGCACGAGTTTGCCGTTCACCTAACAATCCCCGCAGTTTCAAGGGACGCATAGAAGGATAAGGGGTTATCGCTCCCCAAAACCTTCCTAACTAAGCGATTCTTATAGTCTGGAACATCATAACCATAGTCTAAAAGTACCTCGTTACAAATATTAGGTGTTCCAATAATGAATTGCTTAGTATGGTGGGGTCTTCATACGGACAGGCCCACATTCTACGTGCAGTCGTTCCCTGAACTACCGGGGTGTTCAGGGGACAACAGCACCCTGAGGACCAATAAAAGAACATTTTTCTACGTTGGGGAAATGGGAAGTCCATCCTTTGCGGGAGATAGTAAAAAGTGCCTGTATATGTATCAAGAATGTAGTATATGCCGAAGGAATATTTTGTTTGAAATCAAAAAATTTGATTTAGTTTAGATTTTGAAATTGGTTTAAGTTCTGATGAAAAAGTAAACATTTACTGTGCCGCTATCCAAACTGTCACCACTGTCTCGACCCAACTGTTCGTTGTACCAACTGTGCCCATTGTCCAAATTATATTTGCTGTTCGTACTCCTAGTACATTACTATACCGGTACAATGAGACGGTCATTACCGTAACACTAGCCATAACTTTTAATCAAACAACATAGAAAGATAACTATTCTGTGTATTTTTAACTGCATTTAGTTAATATCTGCACAGATTGTTCTAGCAAGCCAGTAGCCAGAAGGGATGGAGCTAAGTTCCCCTAAAATCATTTCGGTTTCTCCCAGAAAAGCTATAGCTTGCGCAGGGCCGGCGTAGCCACCCCCCACCCCCCATTTGGGAGACCCACCCCTAAAGGGGCCCCACCCTAACCGGTTGAAAGAAAAACCGCTTAAGTTTTAAAATGCGTCTGGCTTCTCGCTCGAGAGTTCGGGAGGCTCCACCCTGGAGTTTGTTGGGAGTCCGCACCCATGCCTGCTCTGACACTGAGCTTGTGAAATCAACAATGTGTTCCTTGAAAATTTAGCACTAAAATTCAAAATTCATTTGTGAAATTTACACGAAACTCAAAACACAACCATTTCAGAGATGGAGTACTTTATTACTGTTTAACCATACTTTAAGTTAAACATTAATTTGTTTCAACGTACTTGCAAAATTTGTACACTATGAATTCGAAAACTAGCGTTGGTCCTGTAGCAGAAAGCACACACAGTGGCTGACCGGAAAATATCGCGTATATAACACCACATATTCCACCGGATAGTAAATTTTCCAGCGCTGCCTGAAATATTGAGTTATTACAAAATTAAGCATCTTATCAATTTTTAGTTACCAAAATTGAAAACAACAGACTCACAAACAAACTTTTTACATCCTGCATTCAAGACTAACAGTTTTCGCGTTCCGGTGGCACAGATACTTATCCGGTGGTGCCAGCCGTTGTCGTCCGTCGTTGTCGGTCACTGTTCGTCACAGTACAGTATGGTAAAGCGAGCAATTCGAGGACTATACTGCACGCTGACGAACAGTAACGATAATGCTGACGAACTATACACTGTAAATTTTAGTGAGTTGATTTTAACTCAAATTGATTTTAATCACTCAGTCTAAGTTAGGACTATCAGAACTCATAATTTTGAGTTGATTCGATTCATTCTGTGCTATTTAATCAACTCACCCTGAGTCAACTGAACTCAGAGTGAGAATCAGCTCAACTCAGAATGAGTTAATGTTTACTGACTGATTTTAATTCAGAAATCACTAACTCGTTAGCTGAATTGATAAATCAACTCATTGAAATTCATAGTGTAACATCACCCTAATTTTGTTATATTTTTATGTAAAATTCCAAATGTTCTTTCCACTAGAGTGTCACAGCTGACTGCACGAGTATGACAGTCAGCACCGTAACTGTAATACTCACCCCTTGAAGAGATTTTGTTCTGTAGTAACGGTGTACACGAATGTGTTAACTTGTAATGAGGATTAGGTCGAAACAAAATTTCTGAATTTAAGAAATTAAACATCCCAGGTGTAAACGGAGAGTAAAAATAACGGAAACAGATAGTGATCAAAATAAAGGAAACACGAACGAATATTGAAGTATGAAAGCTTCAAAAATTTATATCTCCCGTAACAAAATCGAGACATGCAAATAATTAATGAGATTAAGAAATTTAGAGAAATATAGCAGATGGGCCATACATTATTAAAATTTTGGTTAATTTCATCGGTTTATAACACAAACAATAAACAAAAATTAAATGATTTTTACGTGATTTACAACTAATTTTTAAGAGCATAAAAATAATATTTTTGGTACTTTATAACAGAAAGGGGCACCTATTGTTATCAGAAACGGATATCCGGTCACACCCTGTAAACGGCGTTTTTTTTTTAAATTTTTTGCCAGCTAGGATACCTTTAGAAGCAAACATCGATAAACGTTACGGTTCAAGCCAAATGAACATACCATATTTGCGTCCAGCATGTATTCCATCACTCCGCCAAAGGTTATTATTTTTGTGACGTTTGCGAAAAACAAAAATATTGACGCAGCGGCAACTTGACTGAAACTCGACGCTCTAAAGGCGTCTGTAAAATCAGACGGCCAAAGTGGCGCTTTTCGTTTAATATCTTCAATCAGGCCACCAAATAACCTAAACCTTTTTGTATACTTGTTGTCTGGTTAAAACAGTGGAGTGCCAAGTGCGCGACTGGTTCATTAATAGTAACTTTGACTTGCCATGGGCCACTCAAGACAATATTGAACTTTTTCATATGAATACATAGTATCTTTGCAAGCGTTAGCGAGCGAAAAGACAGGTTTAATTTTAGGGTTAAAACACAAATATTATGTTTACTGCTAAAATTTCGTATTTTAATATGTGTCAGGAACCGTTTGAGTGTGACTAGCGTTAATTGAGTTGTATGATCGAAGCTAAGCACAGCATTAGGCTTGAACAAACACTACTGGTGCAGAGTTGACGGGTTAACTTGCACTGTATGGTGTCAAATCGAGCAATGATTATTCAGAAGCAAGTCTTCGCTACAGACCAGGTATTTCGATACTCGGACAAATGTATGACCTTGTAAGGTCACAGGTGAGGTGACAGCAAGTTTTTCAACAAAACCAACCGGTTTTATAAATTTCAAAATTTCATCAAAACCAGCCGGTTTTATAAATTTCAAAATTTCATCAAAACAACCGGTTTCATAAATTTCAAAATTTCATCAAAACCAACCGGTTTTATAAATTTCAAAATTTCATCAAAAACCAACCGGTTTTATAAATTTCAAAATTTCATCAAAAACCAACCGGTTTTATAAATTTCAAAATTTCATCAAAAACCAACCGGTTTCATAAATTTCAAAATTTCATCAAAACCAACCGGTTTTATAAATTTCAAAATTTCATCAAAAACCAACCGGTTTTATAAATTTCAAAATTTCATCAAAACCAACCGGTTTCATAAATTTCAAAATTTCAACAAAACCAACCGGTTTTATAAATTTCAAAATTTCATCAAAACCAACCGGTTTCATAAATTTCAAAATTTCATCCAAACCAACCGGTTTCATAAATTTCAAAATTTCATCAAAACCAACCGGTTTTATAAATTTCAAAATTTCATCGAAAATTATTTTGTATTGGAACATATTGAACCAATTAATTAATGATGCGGGTTTTTATGTCTAAATCCCACCGTAAAACCAGGATACAACCGGAGGTGAAAAATACCGGAGCCGAAGCCGGAGGTCAACGAAACTTCCCGGAAACAGAGACGGTGTCGGAGGTGAGGCAAAATTATGTAGTAAAAATGATGGTTAATTAGTTAATTTAGCCAATGTCTACAATGTGTTGTTAAGTTGTTTAGTTTTGCGCTATTTTTCTGCGAAATTTCGGAAATTTTTTCTTGAAAATTGCGACAAAGGTAAAACGAAACGCGCTAAATAGATATAAATTTTGCAAACTTATGTAAGCCGGTTTTTTGCAGGAGCCGGAGCCGGAGGCAGATCTCCGGTTGTACCCTGGGTAAAATTTAGATAGTACCGTCCTCGATGAGGTAGGGGGTACCGCTACTTTACGACCCCGTACACGTGTATGAAGGGAAATGTGGCATACTCTCCATTTTACTACCAATCACTTATACCAGTCGTAGTGGGACTACATTTATTGAGCGAAGCTCGAACACACATAAGCAATTAAGGTAATGTGCAATTTAGTTATTAGCTAACTATTCATTTATCGGTTTTGGAGGTTTGTAAGCAGTTTACTCAGATTCCTCGTACCCAAAAACCCTTCAGCCACCATAAAAATTATTGGAATAATTTAAAAAGTCCAAATTTTGTGTTGTCAATTGAGCAGATATGCAAATTATCTATTAGTTAACTATTCGATAATCGGTTTTAAAGGTTTGTAGACAATTTATTCAGATTCCTCGCACCCGAAAACCCATTATTGCTGAAATTAGATTGCTTGTAACCCTAATAATTAGTGAAGCATTGTAAAAAGCCCTAATTTAGGCTTATAAACCATGCTAATGCTAAAATGGCAATTATCTATTAGCTAACTACTCAATTATCGATTTTGGATGTTTGTAAACAATTTATTCAAATTCCTCGCACCTAAAACCCTTTAATGCTGAAATTAGATTGCTTCTAACTGTAATAATTACTGAAATAATGTAGAAAGTCCTAATTTAGGCTTCATTAATTATGCAAATTAGCCTGTAGCTAATAAACGGCTTAAAATTATAAAAACCCACGATAATTGGCTTTCAAAGAAAAAATGTTATCAAAATCGGTTCAGCCATTCCTGAGATTCCTTTCGAACGGACAGACCGACAGACGGACGGACGGACATACGGACATACGGACATACGGACATCCACCTTTCGACCCCCAAGTACAAAACATAAAACGCTTCGCGAAACTCCGAGCTTCGCTCAATAAAATCATTCGGGTACTAAATACAGCATCGATTCAGATCAATAATTTACAGTGATTTTGGTTCGTATTTACGACTTACCGACCAGTCCTTTGCAGCTCAAGAGGAACAGAATTTGCCATTTCGTGCGCAGGCATTATACTCATGCGGCGTGTGATATTTTTGCCAGGTTGACGAGTTAACTAAAAATAATACGACAGTTATATTTTTAGATAACGCCATAATGATATTGCCCAACGAGGGTTTCGCTATTTTGGGCCAATGTAAACAACAGGGGCAGAACAGCATTTTAAGCATATTTCTGAGCCTAAGCCTATAAGCCTATTAATCCTAAACCTAAGCGTGCGAATGAGCATATTCCTAAGACTAAGCCAAAACCTAAAGCCAAGCAAAAAATTAGTCTAAAGCTTAAACTTACTCTATTCTAGTCACACAGAAAAACTCTCCGCCCCTAATCTTCAGATGGGTCCCGTTTTGCGGCATAACAGGGCTTGTACGAAAAAATTAATGTATCCAATTTTGCAAAAAACCAATGGAAAGCGATGTTAGACTGACGGTAAAAAGAATCGTTACACGAACACAAGAACCGAAAAAATGTTTCGGTCTCGGAAATGCAACCGAGACCAAACGCGCGAGAGCGAAACCATTTTAGCCTTTTAATGGTTAAATTATTGCAGATGAAATAGAACACTTTCAAAAACGTTTTAAAAATCTGAATGCTTTATCAACACAGATAATTTGGTTCAAATTTCACTAAACAATTAAAATAAAATATTTCTTCGTCTATAATATTTCAACAACTACAAATGTACTGTGATGAAACACTAGGAAAAATTACCTGTTTTGCGTCCTGTGATGGCTCCCATCTGGAATTTAGATTCCATTTTCCAGCCGGCACCACAATGATTTGACTCAAAAATTCGTCTATTCCATGACACAAATCCGATGCTGACCTCGCTTTGTAAGCGAGATTTGAAAATATCTGGAAAAATTCAAATAACCTTTATTCTAACAGCCATATAAGGTTTTCGACATATACAACCGCAGGCATCCGCAATAAAATCGACACTGGTGGACACTGCAAAATCTTTGGGTCAGCGACAATTTAAACAAAACCCGCACCCAGAGTGATTTTTTTGAGTATCTATGATCATACGAGTAGTTTAGCATTTTTGTTTCTCATCGGTCCAGGAACTGAAACTTCAACCGAGGCTTGAGATATTGTCACCCCAATCGGAATTACCCTGATTAGATTTGGAAAGGTGCAATGAAAATCTGACGGAAGATCAATGTGGTTCAGGACCCATGTTGGGTCGACCATGTATATACAACGCTGTATGGACCATAATGAAATTCTAATTAGCATTTGCGATGCTTTAATTGCGTTAAGCATTTTTCATTTAGGGTATTGATCAGAACAGTTGATCCACAAACGAAGGAGGCAACGATTTGTAAGCTATGGACCTTGCTGTTATTCATAATACATTTTGTCGTGTCATGCAAAGTTATCTGACATCAAAAAGAGGGTGACCGGCCCCGCTTCCCCCCTCCGGGTGCTGCACCAGCGGTATCGATATTTTAAGGTCGGTACATTATACTATTACAAGATTTATTAGGAACTCAAGATGCTGTTGAAAAAATATTTCTGAATAATTTCTCAACGCGGACCTGATCGACGAGTAAGGTGCCAACAGATTTGCCTATAATTTCGGCTTCTTTTGCTGTATGATCAGGAGGAACAAGCAGCACGAAAATATATCGCGTTGGTAGCTGGACCTGAAAAGCATACGTGGCAAAAATTACCGTGCGTACAGTGGTAAAATGCTGAAGGAAACTCGCGAGCGAACCGATCGAGAAACCAGACACAATTTTAGTATCAAGTCCCGAAACAAAATTTTTAACTTCAGTCCACAGGGAGGATCCGATCACTATATCCGTTTTGATCCGCCCGTAGTACAGAGGGGGTGTATCAGTTGATGCACTGCTCTGAATTCAAAAAGCAACTAACAATATCGGTACGTAAACAGAGTAAAGCTATGTAAATTTTTTGCCTTTTCCTAGAGTCCACTTGCAAATCTCAACGAAATATTCTGGCGGCGCACATACACTGTAAATTTCAGTGAGTTAATTTTAAGTCATCACTTAGTCTTAGTTAGGACTATCAGAACTAAAAATTTTGAGTTGATTCAATTCATTCTGAGCTAATTTAGCAACTCACCCGTAGTCAACTCAACTAAGAGTGCGAATCAACGTAACTCAGCGTGCGTTAAAGTTTACTGATTTTAATACAGAAATAACCAACTCGCCAGTTGAATTGTTCAATCAACTGATTGTAATTTACAGTGTATTAACTCCAAAACATCGGTAGCATTAACATACAACCACTACCTGTTTCAGCCCTGATAATGTTCCAAAACATACTTCAGGTATTCCAGCAAATCTTCGCGATTCTTTAAGCCGAACAAACGCCGCTAAAGGAGTGCTGACCGATTCGTCAAGTTGCGCCACAAAAACATTCGCAGCTTCGGCGTTGTCCGGAATTTTTCGCATCAATGCTCCGGTTTGCGATATCTAAGTACAGTAGTAACAGGCAATTTGTAAGCCCAACATTCCAGACGGCGACAGAGGAAGCGCATGTTGTTGAATTCGCAAGTCTTTTATAAGCCAAGTTAAACCTGTTCTAGTGGGGCCAGACCAACATATTTTCATGGAGGGTCTGAGAATCACCTTGCCCTTTTATGGCTAAGTGCTTGCGCAGTAAACGTTCAAGAAATGTAAATGCTTACCGGTTCAATTTACAAAATAACCATTTTGTTTTATAAGCGTACTGTCTAAAAGCTTAAACTAACTTGATTTAAGCTTAAGGTAATCCAGCAGTATAAAACTAACTTTCTAGATTAACTAAACTAACAGGTAGGTTTACGCTTAGACTCCTTTAAAATCTTACATATTTTCAGTTTAAGCTAAACTTAACGAACTCTTAGATACACTTAATTTCTGGGCTGCACTTGTTACTTAAACTAAAAATAAGTATACTTTAACTCGAGTTAACTTAAAAACAAGTTAATAAGTAAAACTTAAAATTCTAGTTTAGTTAGTCCGTTCAGTCACATAAGTTAATACTAAAACTCAGGGCCAAAACAGTGGTATAAGTATATTCCTTAGCCTAAGCCTAAGCCTGAGCGTAAGGATGAGCCTATTTCTAAGCCTAAGAGCCTAAGCCTAAGCAAAAAATTTAGTCTGAAGCTTAAACTGACTCTATTCCAGCCCCCCCCAGGAAAACGATTCAGCCCTGTTCTATACATGGGCCCCATTAAGCGTGACGGTCTCACCTTAACCGCCTCAGACACGTTGGGCTCTGAATTGGTTACATTATCGTCAACAAGCGAATCAGCTATAAATTGTGAAACAAGTAAAGCAATATATTTTTGCACGTCATTTAAGCATACAGCGAATATGGCTCTAATTTTAGCAGTTGAAAATAATAAATCTCGCTATTTTGTACACTTCAAAAAATGGTGAGTCAAATTGACTTTCTCCGTTTGACTCTGTAAGGATGTCCCAGGGTGCGCGCTCTTGAAATTTGAAATTTTTAATGAAACATTTGCCCAGTAATCGCGGAGCGTTTCCGCTCAGGGCCAAAGCCGCAAACACTTGTTATTTCATTCGCAGAGAGGACGTCTACCCCGTGGGCGCTAGCGAGTGGCACGGGGTCAGGCGATCCTCGGGCTCATACAGCGGCTGAAATTTTTTACTAATATGCTGAGCAGCTTGCAAGTGCGTAGATCAAGAGACAGCTCCGATGTTTGACCTACGTTCGTCTAAGCTCAAATGCGATTTGAACACCTACCCCCCTCGGCGCTCGCAATTATGCGCGCCTGTTCTTTGTTTTGGGTTGGCTTTGGAATATGTTGATGTTGTTTTGTACTTATCGGTTGCGTTTCTTTTCGTTGATACGCCTACGCAGGCCGCAACTAGCTCTCGGAAAATTTATGAAATTTTGGAAAATTTCCGGAAGCTTATGCAAATAAGCTTCCGATTATGCAAATTCAATTTAGCCAACCGGCAGGGTATAAAAGCTGCTGCCGATTGAACATTTTAGGCATTCAGTTCATCATTACGACGTTTTGCTGTACGACAAATTATTCGACTGATGCCTTTGCTTGGACAGCTTGTATTTTTATATAGCTTTGGTTTTTTGGTTCGTTTTCCGCTTTCAGCAAACGTGGCCGGCTTCGAGAGCAGAAGTCGGCTACAGAAAATTTACGCTAATTCTCTTACATCGTTGTGGCATCCGGTGGCCAGCACTGTCGCCGGGGTCCGCAGCCGTGATACTTAGCTGTCCGAATTGTAATTTTCATAATACTGAGGATATAGTTTTATTGCAAATAAACCTAAACGAGTGTTTTTTTGTTGTTTGGCTTTGTTGTTTGTTATAAGGGAGCTCCGAAACTCTGCTGGTCAGGGTCTGTTTTTGTTATACTTAACCTAAGTGACCTTGGTACCGGGCCAAGTTAGCTTAGGTTGAGCTTTGTTGTTATTGTCCGGACGGGGAAGGCTTTTTTCTTTTCTTTTTCTTTTTCCTTTTCCGGTTATTTTTGGATCCAGTGACTTTTTATTGATCTGTGTATGTAAAATTTCTACAGCCCTAAAATGGGCAGTGCGGGTCCACGTTTTTCTTTTTCCTTTTTGACCAGATCTTTTTTACCAAGAATTTATTTTTCCCCGCGCTCCGAATTTTGCCTGCCCACCGGATGGTTGAGGGAATTGCCCGCCACGGTGGTCAGAAGTTTTAACCTGGGGCAGGAAAGCGCGAGGATATGAGTCTCCTAGCCCCGACCCATGTGGCGGTTTAGTCCAGCCGTAGTTCGGCTGGCCGGCTTACTGCCAGTTGAAAGTTGCGCGGCTAATGTGTTCGGTGATAACAGACTAGGATTATGAATGCAAGTGTATTCCAGACCTGGGCACGGAAATCCTATCCCGAACACGACTGGACCAACGCAACAAGGCTCACTCTGCAAGTTATCATCGTACTGCTATAAGATTGGGATCGCCAAGGATAGGTGGCTTATGCTTAGGTGCAGGGTCCCAACCTTATAGACTCTGGCAGAGTCGAATATGACTCAGTTTGTGTAGTCCCGTAGAGCCTATTTCGGAGAGAGTCAATTTGACTCACCATTTTTTGCAGTGTATACAGCATGGCTAGCAATAGATTGTACATTATCAGTTTCGCTGGCTTACTTCAGACCGTTTTATATATTGTGGAACAATCAAATGAATAAATTCACTTGTAACCTTATGTCTACTTTAGTAATGACTTTAGGTTTATGTTCCATTAAGCGTAATCTGACACTGATCAATATTCAACGGTCGTTAGTTCGCCTGATAAACGCATAATCGTGGATGTTTTACATTTTCTACATTGAGACTTTTTAAATTAATATACTCTGAAATCCATAAAATCTGTCGTTTGCGGGGTCAAAAGATAAATGTAATTTGATATTTTTGACCAAATAAACCTTTGGTCCCAAGGAAAAATGTCGGTGATTAACTCTTTCTCACATGAATATTTGCTATGAAAGATTTTATTTGAAACAAATGATTAGAATTGCAGCCTAGTGGTGGTGAGGTCTATGATCCAAACTCAGCTATAAGAGCTTGACGTTTGAAGCCCGATGAAGCTCTCACATCTTTTGGAGAATTTACACTTCACATACGGGTAGTAAATTGTTAAAAGCTGCGTATTGTGTGTTAATTCACTCATACATACTGCTCCAAGTTGCTCAAAGTCTATGTTAAAATTGTGTTAAAATCGAATTTTATTACACGCTCAAATTTGAGCGTGCAATTATCAGAGAATCTTACGAGGGGCTCAAATAAGCAGAGTTCCGTCGGAATTCTGATTCTGGCTGAAATTCCGACAAAATTTGCATTCCAATTCCACTTCTGACGGAGTGTGATTCCGATGCCGGAATTCCAATATTTTTGGTGACGTGTGTTTTTCCATTAAAAATTATTTCATGTTTAAACTTTTATGTCCTACTTTGATTTAATGCAACTAAAAAGACGGAAAATGAATTGCAAAACCACCTAATTTGAAGAATTACACTTTGCCACTGAAAGCTTACACTGAGAAAATACTGTGTAAAATTGAAATAAAACGTATTTGGTTTTGCGACTAAGGTTAACAAAATCACAACACATTTAAATCCAAAAATTCGGATAAAGATTGCGATTCCGGTTCCGACAAGCAAATACAATTTCGATTCTAATTCTGACTCTGATTCGGACAAAATTGCGTTTCGGGTTGAACCATACAAATATGCAAAAAATTTCAAAATATTATGATTTTTGAGCACTGTGGCTAAAGCCCTGGTCGCACGTGCAAATTTTTACTGCAAGAACTAGAAGCTGCAAATTGCACGCAGAACTTGCGTTTTTTCATCAGCCAATAAGAATGTGGCTGCAACAAATTAAGTGAAATGCGTGGTTATTAACACATGCGAGCTAAATTCCTAGCTGTAATTTTTAATGAATTATTTACAACTGCAAGTTTTTCGAACGGTGATTTTGGACAAATGTTGCAAGTGCAAGTTGTAGCTGCAAGTTCTCGCAGCAAAAACGTGCACGTTTGAACAGGGCTTAAGATAAATACGGGAAGTGATCGTGACGTTCATCAATGCGAGCTTATTAACCTTTCTTTGAGTCAACAGATAACACCCTGCGCTTTCCGCCAGAGTTACATCTAAGTCGCGGCAATTTGCTCGACTGTGAATGATCAACAACCGCAGTCCCAGCTGCGTCGCCATTTTGCGGCTGTTCCTCGTCTTCAGATCCGGACCAGACCGAAGTGACGGTTGACTGAATTGTAGGACGAAATTGAGCACCAACTAAATGTTGCTTCGGTGCCATCAAAACTGACCGCAACACATCGACTTCATTTGATTCAATTTTCCCACGAGCTTCCCAAACGTCAATGATGAGATCTGAAAACATGCAGCAGACTGAATCACTCTGAAAAGTGACGACATTTAGCCTCGACACAATTTTTACGTCATGGTTAATGTAAAGAATAGAGGCGGAACAGTATTATAAGCCTATTTTGAGTCGGAATCAATAGTAGTCCGTATTCCTAATGAGAGTCGGTTAGCGGTTGAAGTCCCTAAACCCTATTTAGAGTCCATAAATGTCAATTATCCCAATTTGTAGCACATAAAATCACTCCAGGAACAAATAAAATTGAGTTCGAAACTTAAAGCATACTTAAGTTTTCAAAGCACATTCCTAAGTATAACATTACTTACATTATCGCTCAAGCTTTAGATACAAGACAAACAAACTTTTAATTAAACCGATTAGTTGCAACATCGAATATATCAGTATCGCAGGTCGCGTTAAAAAGAAATTACAGTCTGTAACCGAATAACAAGGGCGTTTCCTCTGGAGAGGCCAAATAAATATCAGTCTTCCGCTCTTATTCGGGTCACTAGAGTGGGTCCTAAATGGGTTAACTTAATCTCATAAAATGCTAGTATTTTTGTTACATTTGGATTATCTTGGTATAATGGTATATAAGTTTCCGTTAAGTATGCACAGCAACGGAGAATTTGTGGGGTCTTAAAATCAGATGATCAACCCTGTCACACACAAAACTAAAACTTAACATTTGGGCAAATAATTTTCGTCCGACTTCGACTTGCTTTGACGCGAAGTGTTTCCAATCCTAAGCCCCATTCACACGTGCAAGTTTTTGTAGCGAGAACTCTTTTCAAACGAACATTTCGATTGACCAATCAAACTGCAGGTGCAAGAAATTCAATCAACTTGGAACTGCGTTCACAGGTGCGAATTAAATTCAACACCATAAATTCCAGTAAATAATTTGCAGCTTCAAAAACTTCAAACCTGCTTTATGACCAAACTTGCACATGCAACTTGTACGTGCAAGTTTTTGCTACAGAAACTTACCCGTGAGAATAGGGCTTTACCTTTGTCTGGCCTTGGGTGTCTAGACCACTCTCATTTAAAAATTCCAGCAACGCGCCTGAATCTGGTTAAGTAAAAACATAATGATCTTCGCGAAATGGGTTTGCTCACCGCGTTCGACTTAAGCATAGATGTAGGCTTATGCTAAAGCTACGCTCGTAAAACTAATATTGGCCACCAATATCTTGAAAGTCAATCACTGAATACAAAATTGCGTACCTACAATTTCGCTAAAACTAGTCGCTTCAACGTCTAGCAGCGTTACACCGCGACGAAAACAATTACGCAACTGCAATAACGATGGCAAAGTCAACATTGTTACGTGGGGTTTTGACCACCGCTTACCGCCTTCTTCAACCGTTTCTTCGTATTTAATCCATCTGTAAAAATTTTAGATGCTTTAAATTGGTAATTTTTGAGGAACCGTTGGTACTTGCATACGGTGCAAAGTTTTGTCAAGTGCCAGAGCAGACAGCGGTGCGGAATCTTCCCAAACTCCAGAGTGTTGGCCCCTAAACTCGCTAGCGAAGCGAAGGAGAACCCAGACGCATTTTAAAACTTCGGCGGTTTTTGTTTTAAACGGTTAAGGTTGGGGCCCTTTTAGAGATGAGCCCTCCCGAATGGGGAAATGGGGGTGGCTTCTGCGGCCCTGGTTTTGGCCATTTAACATCTCAGTATAAAAGTCAGTTCAAATGTATAAAATATTTTTATACAGTATGACGCATTTCTGTAAATAGTTAGTATTGTACCCTGAGACATATTAGCATCGGCCCAGACAGAATATCGGATTCATGCGAGCAAGCTGGGTCTATTGAAAAAAATTACTCCTGTGAGCGTTGCAACAAATCAGAATGTCTTTTTAGTGTGCTTGGTGTGTTTTCGTGGTTCTCAACTGATCTGCAAACCCAGAAAACATTGCCCTCTAACTCCGTGGGTAATAATAAAGGTTGGTCTCCGAAAAGAAGGTACAATTTTGTACATTCAAGTAACATTAAAACGTGGATGATCCATAAAAAGTGTGACAAAACTCCACAGAACATGCTGTTAATCTATTTTCTTTATTGCCCTGTTTCATGGGTTCATGCTTACTCCAAGCTGCACATACATACCTTGCTGACTCGAGCCATTGACACGAGGATTGCGGATTGTCGACAGAAGGATGAAGACTGTACATTTCAACGAATATCGGGATGGTATTCGTTTCTTGGATCGCTGTTCCGTCACCGTCCATTTCCAGTAAAAGTTTGACGGCTCTTATGGAACCTAAAAATTAAATATTATTTTTCACTACATTTCATCTTTTCTATAATACCGTAACTTTTACTGTTCTAGAATACCTTTAAATGCGTAAAATAGCGGCTATCTAGCATACAGATCCTTTTAATGATGCGACGCCTGATAGGTTTCACTCGTAAAAACTAAAAGCTGCAGGAAACTTAAAGCCCAAATGCCGTCATGCCGTGCTGATTTGTAACATAACATACTACGACTCTTGTAGACTTCTGTTAATATTTAAGGTTTAGGTTAGGAGGCTTAACTTTAGACTTGAGCATAGTCTGGGGAAAAGGTTTGGACAAAAGTTTACGCTTAGACTTCGATAAACCTTTTCGAAAATTTTAGCCTAAGCCTGAGACAGAGCCTAAGGCTAATCCTATTAACCCGATGGAGGAAGTCTACAAGAGCTCATTGGACACACAGGAACCATAATTTTACTAAATTTTCTGAGCACGTACTTTCATAATAGTCACCAACTTGGACTTCTTGTGCGCATACTAAAGGTTCCATAAGGATGTCTAAAAATATTTATTTAAAATCAGTGTTTAGCAAATAATATATATGCCTCAATAGTATCAAATGTTAATGTTAATTTCAAAAGAATCAGTAGCAAAACACAGATATTTTAATACTTTATACGGGAATACCGTCAAACAACGATTACCGCACCTACTGTCCCCTAAACACAAAACAAGTTGATTGATAGTCAAGAAATATTGTCTGAAATTTAAAACAATTATGTTTTTGTACAGAGTATAGACATGCATGTCTTGAATTGCGGACTGTTATTTCGGTAATTTTCCAGAAATATAAATTAAAAAATTGTCAGACTTAAAAGTCTAAATTTAAAGCTTTGCTCATAATCGAGTGAGGCAGATATTTGTGCAAAATATAAAACAAATATTTCTGAAATTTACGACAAATATGTCTGAAATATACGACAAATATGTCTGAAATATACGACAAATATGTCTGAAATATACGACAAATATGTCTAAAGGCAAATGAACCTCAAATATAAGACAAATATGTCCGAAATATAAGCCTACTTTTGCTCATTTTCCAGACATATGTTACAACCAAAGCCACCTTCAAAGATGTAACCTTAGATTAGGGGGAAACCTTAGTTCAACCATGAAATACCCTGGAAATTTTCATGGGATTTAATATTATAAGCTGCACCGGTACATTTTGTACTACGTAGAAATATAGTAAAGTTATCTATTTTTGTCAGAATTATACTCTTAATACGATACTGTCGACTAACCTTTGCGAGCCATTGCAGATACTTGTAACAAATCGTGGACGTCGCTAACATTTTCATGAACGTTTAACGACGGTGAACGCACTGAAAAACGACGAACATTAGAACGAATCGAATTTGACTGAGGTAATCCAACAGCCGTCGATAAGCGACGCATTACTGAAGAAGCCATTTCGGATTAGGGCATCCCTGAACCGATGACGTATTTACTCTGGTATACGTTAACACAAAATATATGAAGGTTTTAAATACGGTTTTGACTTCGGTAACCTTTAGATGAATGCTATTTACATCTTAGGAAACTGGAAATATAATGACGGTGACACGTTCATAATTTCATGTTTACGTCAGCTTCGTCGGCGAATTTTGCGTCCACAGACGTATCCAACGACTGCTCATAAAGTACAGGGGTGGAACGTTGCCCTGTGCGACTGCAATAGAGTAAGCTTGAGCTTTAGTCAATTTTTTTGCTTAGACTTAGGTTTAGGCTTTGGGATATGGTTATTACTACCTTTACGACCCTGTTCTATACATTGGCCCATGCAACTAATACAGACTGCATGTTATCCTCTTAGAAAAATAAGGCATCTTCAATCTCATACAAAAACATTAATTAAAAATACTATGAATGAAAGTTGCTTATACGTGAAGCCCATGACCAATGAAGGGCAGCGGAGTTTCGACTGCCTTCGAAAAATTTTGGGCCCCCCTAAAAAGTTCAACCTAGCATACAAGTCTTCGAAATCCTTTGTATATCCATCCTACAAAAATTTACCCCCCCCCATAATAATGTGAGCTGGCCAGAGTGCTTTACGTGCTGGTTTTGGTATTTCTTAATTAAACACGTAATAACACTATTATGCCGCTTGCCTTCATAGACAATTTTTAATTAAACGCTCTAAATTTAAAGCTCTGTCCGTCACTTAATAATTAATTATAGCTGAACTTTCCATGTCTTTAAGGATATAATGTTTGATAAAAGCAAAGGCATAAGTCTATGCCCATGAAAAGGTTAGAATATCCTAGTTCATTAAAGCTCTATTCACACGTGCAAGTTTTTGTTGCGAGAACTTGCAGCAGGAAATTGCACGTTGAACTTGCAATTTTTTCATCAGCAAATGAGGAAGCGCCTGCAGTAAATTCAGTGAACATGAACGATTATTCACATGTGAACTAAATTCCTAGGTGTGATTTTTAATGAATCATTTGCAGCTGCAAGTTTTTCGAACGGAATTTTCGACGAAACTTGCAAGTGCAAGTTGCAGCTGCGAGTTCTCGCACCAAAAACTTGCACGTATGAATAGGGCTTAAGTTTGTGTTAGCTACTAAACGACCTATTTGTTCTTAACACAATTTGTTTTAATTAACTTAGGTTCGATGTCGTGGAGACGGCTTTCTCTTTTACCATTGTGTGGTCATCAGAGTAAATATTCCAGTAAATCCTTATTTTCTGTTAAGGCTTTGTGGTCTAAGGGAGCTTAAAAATCTGCACAGCTTTTCGAGTTACAGCGATTGTGCACATGCGCCCGCAGCGGCTCTATAGGACACCGATACCTCAAGGGCTGCCTCTTTCAGCTCAGATCGTTCCGAATCAAAGCTGTGCCTACCGACACCAGCGTGTATGGGGTCTTTCCGCCCAGATCTTATCCCCAAAATTTCCGCGCAGCCCGAGAGCTCACAAATTCTCATAGAATTGTGACTCCAGCTATCGAAAACCTAAAGTCTACTGAGATTTCGAGCCGCTGGGTGTAGTGACATCTGTACAACAACGACTAGCTTTAAAATTTTCATAGCATACTGTTTGGCCAATTCGTACATCGCAATTGCAATTAAAACGAAAAAGCACTAAAATTACCCCCCCCCAAACACTTCTAAAACTGAACACGTTTATCCAGTCATAGTTTACGCGTTAATGGACATTTTGGACACCGTCGATGTGTTCGCCATTTTATAGTATTTTATTGCTCAAAAGTAGTTTTCTCGATATTTTTTGAACAATTTTTATACGCGCGTTTATATATTTTTTATTTATTTCGCCACAAAATATTCATTTTCAACCACCTTTTGTAGAGTATAATTATGTTGAAATAGGGACCGTATTCTGAAACATGTTTAGCAAAAAAATTCACGGCCGGATACGAAAGTTGCTCACTTGAACAGATTCTTACCAAATATGTTTGCGAAATAAAAAAAGCTCTTAAAGACTACAATTAATAAACAAAAACCGCTTAAGTTTTAAAATGCGTTTGGCTTCTTTTTCGCTTCGCTCGCGAGTTTAATGGCCCCCATCCTGGAATTTGGGGGCAGCCCCCACTCCTGCGTGCTCCAGCACTGCCAAAAAGCTATGGCGAAAGTTTACTCTGAACCAAACAGAACTATACAAAACATATATAGTATATATATTTTCTTTAAATGAAATAAACGTAATATGAGCTTACAACCACTTCATCAATATTTGGCCCGTCGTTAACTTCACTAAAATCACGGCCGCGGCCGCACATCGGCCTTTTTTCTGTATCTTTCATTTATTACAGTACAGCTGATTATTTAGAAAAAAATCTTTTTTTAAAAAACTGTAGCCATCTGCGCATTTCAAATCTACAAGTTTGTTAAAGTTTGTTTCAATTGTTTTTCGTCAAAAGTATTAATTCGACGGCATTAACCCGTTGCCGCAAGTGTATTTTCCATCCGAGAGACTTTATGCTGTTATTATTCGAGCGTTGAATTATTGGAACCTTGAATTCTGAGGCGATTTAGGTACTGTTATAAAATTTCGAACCGTAACTCAAATATGGTAATTAATTACCGTGTACACTTACTCGAAACTGTTGCTTTAACTGGCACTACATCTGTCATACTATTTGAATGCACATGAGTTCACTTATAAACATTTGACAATCATTCGGTGTGTTTGAGCGAAGTCGGAACAGCTTAACACTGTCGAAGAGATTATATTCAGTTACAGGCAGCGTAGAGATAGTTCTAACGAATCAATATGTTATTTAACAAAATAATAACTAAGCTGAAAGGTATTTTATACTGCTTTTAGAACAAAAATCATTAGGTTGTAACCGGACCCGTAGCCAAGGATGGGCCAGGAGGGCTCAGCACCCTGGATAAATTTTGGCCTCCATAGAAAGTCATCAGCCTTGATTGTAAGTCAACGAAAACCCTTTTTTGCCCCTTCTGCTAAATTTTTAGCCCCCCCCAGAACTGTGAGCTGGCTACGGGCGTGGTTGTAACACGCAACTGCTAATAATCATCAGCCAGCAAGTCAGTAGGTCGTTCGCATCATGATACCAGTTATGAATTTAACACCATCCCACCGTAGTGAATTCTATGTAGTATATAAAGATCTTGACCAAGTTATATCATAAAGGCTTTACTGAAATAAACTTTATTCCTACTTATTTTTAGCAATACGACTAATTTACAATCGATACAATTGACGACTGAAAAACGGATCAGCAAGGATCGACCGTAGTTCTGTGTCTGGCTTCGCATTCGCTAGAATTGTTTCGCATTTCTACAAACGTGGCGGCGTCCAATGGAATTGTATGCAGTCTTGATATATTAATTTTCAATGTTTTTTAATTATGAGACATCTCAAAAACACGTTTATAGATGAAAATCTTTTCCTTAACCCTTTCGCACATTTGAATATTTTCTATTTGATCTCGAGACCTACTTTTATGCTAGGATTCAAAGCTCGGAGGCTGGAGGGGTAGGCGTTTACCATCCGAGGAGCTTAACGCTCGAGTTCGAGGGGCTCTCAGGTTTTGTGGAGATTTTATACTGCGTTCACGCGTAGGAAAAGTTATGAGTGTGCATTATTTCCGTGTACACACATTGCGTTGTGTTGCGAGTTTGCTTCAGATCCAGCTCCTACAAAATCTGGCGACCTCTACCTCAATACTCGTCCAATTAGTTTTAACACGAACAATTTTAGTGACTTGAATAAAGGGCGAGTCCACATATTGTGTCCAAACACTCAGACTATCAGCATAAACTTTTTTAAATTCCGAAAAAATTAACGGATACGATAATCAACAAAAATGCTTCAGACCAAGTCAGTTTTGAACAAAAGAAAAAATATAAAAAAAGCAGGGTGTCAGGTCCAACTAAGAGTACTGTAGTGACCCGAATAAGAGGGAGGGCTGGTATTCATTTGGTCTCTCCAGAGGGCACCTCCTGTTATTCGGTTACTGTAGTGACGCGAGTAAGAGGGAGCGGACTGATATTTATTTGGCCTCTCTGGAGGGTACCCCCGTATTATTCGGTTACGGACGGTTATTTATTTTTAACCCACGCTCCGCCACACTTCGTTACTGATATATAACCAGTCCTGCAACTATCCGTTGAATTAATCGTTCATTTGTCTTGTGTCAATAGCTTGAGCGATCATGCAAGGTTATACTTAGGAATGTACTTTCAAAATTTAAGTACGGTTTAGAGTTTCGAACTCAAATTATTTGGTCCTGGAGTCATTAATACGCAACAATTAGGGATAATTGACATTTGTGGACTCTAATCAAGGTTTAGGGACTCCATCCGCTTACGGACTCTTATTACGGATACGGACTCCTATTGATTGGGTATCAAAATGAGGACCCCCTTTTATTCGCGTCACTACAGCACCTCGATGAACAATGTAATATTCAGTCTGTAACCCAACAACAGGGGAATCCTTTGGAGACGCAAAATATTAAATACCAGTCCCCCTGTTTTTCGGCTTACCGCTGTATTATATTCACAAAAACTAGCTTCACATAGCTCGCTATGTTTGGAATTAATTTTCAGCTGGGAATGAATGGAAACGGTTTAGTCATATAAGGGTGGCACTATAGATGACGTCCGGCGCCATCCGTTACCGTCCTTCATCGTCCGGCAAAGTCCGTCACCGTCCGCACCGTTCGTGACCGTACCACAAGGCACTTTTATTGCCGCATGGAACATCATACCATTTTTCAAACAAAAACTTTTTGACGCACCGGACGCTGCTGCTCTGCTGCACAACAAGTACAGCGCCAGCGTAACTCGGTCACAAACACCGTTTGTCGTAACAAAAAAAACAAATTAAAAACAATCGCGTTTCCAGTATTTCAAGTGATTAGTTTTGTGAACTTTACAAGCATTTCTAAAGCCAAATATCCCGTACCCGCTAAACCAAACTCACCGTGCATATACACCGAAATCACACCGTACACTTGAGTTTTGGAGCACACATACCTGTTTCAACCTTTGTGACTTATCCTGGACCATTACACAGGCCGACCTAAGAGAGACTTGTGACTATATGCAACTACCGTTGTAGCAACCTATACCTTGTGTTTTAGTGCGATAGTCGCAACTGAGTTTCGCATTAAATTAATTTCAGCTGACCCGTTGGCTGATGTGTACTCAAACAGCGCTCTAGAGATAAAAAAAGCACTGTCATATACTTTAAAATGGATCCTATAATTGTTAACGGCAATATTTAAAAGGACTCAACACGACGATGAAGGATGCTGATAGAAGTTTGGCAAATTTTGTTGGCTCTAAAATCTACTACCAGATTCGAACGCTTGTTAAAGCCCGAAAACTTTCCATTCAACTTGAGTACCGTGTAGCGCTGGGACAGACTGGGGTGGAGCTTCAACCAAACTTCAGGGTGGGGGCCTCCAAACTCGCGAGCAAAACGACCGAGAACCCAAACGCATTTTAAAACTTCGGCGGTTTTTGTTTTAACCAGTTAAGGCGGGGGGCCCTTTACGAGTGGGGGCGGTCTCAAATGGGGGATATGGGGGTGGCTGCTGCGGCACTGGTACCGTGACCACATTCCCGTCCATTAAATTATTAACCCCTTCTCACATTGAGTTGCCTGTAGGCAACTCAGCGCAGTGTATATACGTCAAATAGTATATATCGCACCGTGTTTAACAATTGCAACACGTATACATAGTACTAAATCACCACAAGACGTGAGAGCCCCTTGGGCTCGAGCGTCAAGCTCCTATAGCTGAGTGGTGATGGTATACGCCTCCCACTCCAGTCACTGGAGTTCGAATCCTAGCATAAAAGTAGGTCTCAGGGGAAATAGAAAATATTGATGTGAGAAAGGGTTAATAGAGCGGGCACATTTGGTGCCCAATAAAAACCAATCTACCATTTGTATACCGAACATTTCAACGCAATTGCTATTAATCTTCATCAATGTTATATCATTTAATGAAAAAGATAAAATTCATTTTTTTTATCTTTGGTAAGATTATAAAAGTAATAAATACTCTAAACAAAAAGGTCCCTGTCTCAGGTCAACGGATCGAGGTTGCGGATACTCTGGTTACGGCAGTGTTCAGCTGGGAATTAATTTTCTAAATGTTTCTGTGCATTTTTCAAACAAAAACCCCAACGTAGAGTTAAACATTTTGAGTCGAATGGCTTTTGTATATTCAGGCAATAAAGTTGGTTAAAACAGCGTTGAACGAAACGAAAAAGTTCTTTAAATTTTAATAAGCAACACTCACACTTCGATATGAAAAAATAATAGGATTTCGCTCAATATGTATCTTTGTGACAGTTATTTGATGCATATATAAGCGCAAGTTATTTATAGGGGACTGTCCACTGGGGTTGACTGGGATGGTGGGAGCTTAGATTGTGAAGCATTATGGTTAGGCAAAGGTTTAAGCTTTTAGGCTTACTTACAATTACGCTCAGGTGTAGGATTAGGCTTAGGCTTAGTAGGCAGCTCTGTACAACTAACATGAACCTCTACAAATATACGCCAGCAGCGAATCCGTCATGTTTGGCGAACACTAATGAAAAACTACAATTTTTTGAAATATAATATTTTGTAAACAGTCGAATTAAAAACCGATACGCGTTCTTTATGCGATTAGGATCAGACAGTATTGCACTATCGTAACGTTTATGCCACGATATTTGCCTCATACACTCAAGTCACACGCTCGGTACTCAATCAGCCATGTGTTAGAGGGCCCAAGTATAGAACAGGGCCGGAACAGTAGTATAAGCATATTCTTAAGCCTAAGCCTAAGCCTAAGCGTAAGCGTATGGATGAGCCATTCCTAAGCCTAAGCCTAAGCGTATGGATGAGCCTATTCCTAGGCCTAAGCCTAAGCCTAAGCAAAAAAATAGTCTTAAGCCTAAACTGACTCTATTATAGCCCCTCCGGAAAAAGATCTGGCCCTGTTGTATACATGGGCCTGTTAGAGTAGCGATGTAGTTTTTGACGGCTTTAATTCAATGCAGTATCGTCCTGTATTGTCCAGCAGCATCATACAGCAATTTATCGCTCGGCGACGTACGGCTGCGCGTATACACCAATTTGTAAGCTTGAAAAAACGAAAAACTCGTGATCCTATAGCAAAAATCTAAACCATGCATTTGTTCGGAAAACGGAGAAAAGTGAAAATTGTAGCCGTCTTTTATTTTTTGGCACTGAAAATTAGAAGCATAGGCATTGTTTTCACGGATTCTGTAGTGAAAATCAAAAGTGAATGTTTTGTTCGGAAAAGGGAAAAGTGAATAAGTTTACCGTATAAGTTTTTGGTTTGAAGAATACGACTATTAAAAGAACACGAACTTGAGGCATCGGCGCATACACAGCAAGTGGACAAGTGATAATAAAAACCGACCAATGTAAAGAACAGGGAGGACGGAACAGCATTATAAGCATATTCCTAGGCCTAAGCCTAAGCCTAAGCCTACGCGTAACAATGAGAAACTGGTTTGAAGAATACGACTATAAAAAAGAACACAAACTTGGGGCAACGGTGCATACATAGCAAGTCGACAAGTGATAATCCAAACCGGCCTATGTAAAGAACATGGTGGACGGAACAGTATTATAAACATATTTCTAAGCCTAAGTCTAAGCATAAAGCGTAAGAATGAGCATATTTCTAAGCCTAGCCTAGGCCTAAGCCTAAGACAAGCAAAAAACTAGTCTAAAGCTTAAGCTTACTCTATTGCAGTCCCACCGAAGAACGTTCCGCACCTGATTTTTACATGGCCGAAAAACTAATCTCCTTGGTAATAAAAGCATAATTTTGAATCAATTTAACATTTGGTTTACAGTCATAGTGCAACAAAATCCTGCATAAAATAAAGTTTAATACTATTTCCTAATCCGTTCGAATATATAATTCCTTCCGCCAGTTGATTTTTGTCCTTAAACGGTTTGTTTTATAAAATTCATTTTTGGGCCAGCCTAAGCCTAAGCCTAAGCCTAAGCGTAAGAATAAAACTATTCCTAATCCTAAGCCTGAGCAAAAAAAGTTAGTCTAAAGCTTAAGCTAACTCTATTACAGCCACGCAGGAAAACATTTCCGGCACTGTTCAATACATGGGCCTTTTTTTGCATATATAAAATATATTTGAGATTCCCATAAAACCATTTTTGGATCGCTCCATACCAACATATAATTTTTTAAATAATTCACAGTAGTTTTATCTTAGACCAACATCAAAATAGTAACCGTACAAAAGTTTAGGATTGGACGTTATGAACCAACACTACGTTTTATATATATTTTCACGTTCAATACACTATTTGTTGCGCTCTTGGCAACAACGCATTGTACGCATATAAGGTGATAATTGCCCTCAATTGCTAAATAAACATCCGAAACACGAAACACTTTAAGAAACGATGTCATTTTTTACTGTTAATGCCATAAGTGTTGTTGTGTTTTAGCAACAAAAATAACTTAACGAACAAAATAGAACAAGGTACAGTTAGCATAAAACGAACGGGATCTATTGAGATTTTTGCTATTCTTGACAATGTCTTGATTGTCAGCTTAAGTTGGCAAAATTTTGTTAAAGTGGTGCTCTTTGAGTCGAATATAAGCAAACTGTGCGACTAAGTTTCATTGCAAAACATATGAACAGCCGCCATCATGGTATATATGTCGTAGGCCAATCTGCTATTCAGACCACTTACCAGTTGGCATAGGACTATTTGCTATACGAAACTCATAACAGTATGAGATTTCGCAAAACAACAGTGATGTAAAGACCAACGCCGATTGGTTAACGATATTGTGTCTGTCCAAATGATCAAATATGATTGGTCTATAAGATCAATTGCAGTTTAGCCCAGGCCAAATTGCTATTACGTAAAATAGAACATTGGCCTAGACCAATTAGTAACTAGCCTGGATAACAGATTGGCCTACGACATATAGACCAATTACATTACACTGCAAGTTATACTATATATTCAGCGGTTTTGCTGAAACCAATTTTGAGGCACTGTTAGTGTAGTAGCTAACCACTGCCATTGGCATTGTATAGCTGAACTGGTGTCATAACTGTGATGCTCTGATCTCGCAGTAAAAAAAGATAACTAAAACATAAAAATGTTTGATTTGAAAGAACCAACAGCAAATAATTATATGGCAATTTCAATTTCGATGTTCGGCAATTATATTTTAAAATGTTTCTGTACAGACAATCAGAGCCAATGTAAAGAACAGGGGCGGAACAGTATTATAAGCATATTCCTAACCTAAGCCTAAGCCTAAGCCTAAAGCCTAAACCTAAGCGTAAGAATGAGCATATACATAAGCCTAAACCTAAGAAAAGCAAAAAATTACTCTAAGGCGTACTGTATTGACCCGAATAAGAGGGGGGTAATAAGAGGAATTAGCCTTAATTTTAGTGCATAAATGACTCCAGGACCAAATAATTTGAGTTCGAAACTTTAAAGTGCACCTAAATTTTGAAAGTACATTCATAATTACTACCTTGTATTATCGCTCAAGCTATTGAAACGAGACAAATAAACGTTGAATTCAACGGATAGTTGCAGTACCGGATATATATCAGTAACGAAGGGCGGCGGAGCGTGGGTTAAAAATAAATAACAGTCCGTAACCTAATAACAAGGGGGGTCCCCTCTGAAGAGGTCAAATAAACATCAGTCCCCCTTTTATTCGGGTCAATACAGTAAGCTTATTCTATTCTAGTCCTACAGAAAAACGTTCCGCCCCCGATGTTTACATGGGCCACGATCAGTATATATAACGCAATATTTTTCACTAAATCTTATCAAATATATACTGAACGCATTCGTTGCAGCACAATTTGTGCCAGGCAGCGAGCCGAAGATATCAATCGATTGTAAATTCTTGACATTAAGTATAAACGTAAAGATTGGCATATGAAATATTAACAAACGCAGACGCTATTAGCGAAACTAAAATTTTCAATTTACTTAACCTGCGCAATGGTTTATATCTTACAAAAATATTAGCTTAGTCCGTGGCGGTTTGACAACGCTATACCCATTTCTTCCAGACTGCGATGTGGGTACGGTTTTTTACCCGACCCTCGCTTTACCCACGCAAATAAAAAATTTTCACCGGCGAATATACACTGCAACAAAATGGTGAGTCAAATTGATTCTCCACGAAATAGGCTTTCCCGGACTGCACAAATTGAGTCAAATTAGACTCCACAAGAGTTAAGTTTGACTCACTGAGCGACTCACTGAGCCGAATTTGACTCTGGCGGAGTCGAGTTTTGACTCAGTTTGTGTAGTCCGGAAAAGCCTATTTCGGACAGAGTCAATATGACTCACCATTTTTTGCAGTGTACCAGTGTTAAATCTACTCACTACCGACCTTACAGCCACGCCTGAACTTCATAAACCTATATTTTAGAGATCGGTGGTGATGTGCACTTTAACGAAGTTTTGCGATTAGCTCCAATGAATTTTATACACGAAATTTTAATACAAACAACAAAATATCAAACCCAACTAAAAGCAAACACCACTATAGCACTGCACAGCAACTGACTCGAAGTAAAACAGACATCAGAAAAGTTTGGCTCTGGTAAAAACTGTCAATGTTTTACCCGCATATTAATACAATTCTTTAACCGCGGGCAGAGTCCCGCTCTAATTTCAACAGGTTTACGCGTGTTCTAATACATCTGCATAAAAGTTTGTAACCAAATTTAGAAAAATTCTACACTGCAAAAAATGGTGAGTCAAATTGACTATCCCCGAAACAGGCTTTTCCGATCTACACAAACTGGGTCAAAAATTCAACTCCGCCAGAGTCAAATTCGACTCAATAAATCGCTCAGTGAGCTGAATATGACTCTGGCGGAGTCTAATTTGACTCAGTTTGTGTAGTCCGGAAAAGCCTATTTCGGCGATAGTCAATTTGACTCATCATTTTTTGCAGTGTAGTTTCTTTCGGTCCCCTGAACACCTCTCTAGGTATGACCAAAGTAAACATGACCTGGATAATCACTGATAGCTAAATTAAGTTCAACTAAATTCCAACTATTAACCGACTGACCAGGTTAAAATTTACCCTGACACTCAAAACCTAAACTTTGAAGCTTATTAAATTTGAGAATGTGTCAAATTTATCGTTTGTTTCACTCGCAAGCTTTTAGTTCACTCTTAAAGGTTAATTAGTGTAACAAAAGATATCTACGTGTTTAACAAAGCAATATTAATTTAAATCTGGGAAGAAATCGTCGGCTTATACAGAAATATGAACATAATTCGTTTGAGCTAAAATACAATAAACGACAAAATCTCGATTAAAATAATTAACAGTATTATGTCTTGTCATAGTCCTTTTATTTGACCGGCCCATGTATAAAACAGGGCCGGAACAGTAGTATAAGCATATTCCTAAGCCTAAGCCTAAGCGTATAGATGATTAAGTCTAAGAAAAAGCCTAAGCCTAAGCAAAAAATTAATCTAAAGCTTAAACTAACTCTATTATAGCACCTCTGGAAAACGATCCGACCTTGTTCTATACATGGGCCCTATCTATTTTTCTGAAGTTACGGTAATTTCGGCACCGACGCATTTTTGTCAATTTTTTATAAAAGTTGTGTTGTTCGATGTGAGTTTGTTTATAGTAAGTAAATTCGAAATTTATTATAAATTTAACAACATACATTTAACTTCACCCCCGGTTCCTATTCCGGCAACGCGCAAAATTTGGTAACCGTTTTGGCGTTCTCTTTCGGTTGCACCCTGATAAATCGCACAAGCGATCTGTCAACTATCTAATATATTTGAATGCGACAGTTTGATTGTAAATAAATTCAACGAGGTTAATCCGGTGATGTTTTCGTTATATATTTCTTATATTTTTTGGCCATATTGTTACTTTTTATGGGTCATAGCTGTTGATAATGCATATTTCTAAGCCTAAGCATTGAAAAAAGTGTGAACCTAACCTAATAAGCCTATGCAAAAAAATATAGTCTAAAATGTCAACCTACCTTTTTGCAGTTCCGCTAAAATTCACAACGTCCCTATTAACAGTTAATATGAACAATTTTTAATGAAAAATAAGCGAATTTTTTGTGTCAAACAAAAATTCAATTTTCACTTTTCTAGCAATCTTATTTATTGCGGAATACCGAACCTCAGCTAGTTTTTTTCAGATAAACGATGCTTTGTTTCACTAAACAAACATAGATAAAATATATTTACGCTAAGTCTGCCGTCTGCAATCGATACAGCAGCTATGAAACTCCCTGAATAAAAAAGTCAAGTTTAATATTTTTACTGTTCAAACCTGACTTTCATTTGAAAACTAAATACTGCCGCCAGGTGTTTATAGGCCCTTCAGAAAAATAGCATAAAGGACTTGATCTGGAAACGAATAACATCGGAAACGAATCTGAACCTCCAGTCCAATTGTGGTGCTTATATAGCAATTTGTAGCATTGAAAATACATACTAGAAATGCAACTGGATAGAACAATTTCGGAGCAAAGTGAGAGCATGCAAACTCGACCGAACGCGGAGGTGACAATTAAAAGTTATGTTGGAATGACTGTGAAGTGAACATAAGTCTATTAAGTTGTCGTTTTCTTTTGAGCTACATTTTGAACTAGACATATAATCTTGGCAGCTAAATAGTCACAGAATTACCTAAATAAACAAACAATAGGGTGAACCCGGAAGTGAAAAATACCAGAGCCGTAATTCAACAAAACTTGTCGGATCCGAAGATGAAACGGGAGACGGCGCGAAATTAGGTAGTTTATATGTTTAATTGGGTTAAATTTCAGCAAATATTTATATTTAAAGTGTTATCAAAAATTCGATTTTTAGGTTTAGTTCACGCTCCTCTAAACCTAAGTTTACGTCTTGGACGTACCTTAGGTTGTAAAATTATGGTTTCCATGATGGCAACTCTCGGCGTTTTATTTCAGACATATTTGTCTTATATTTCCGAAATATTTGTCTTATATTTCAGAATTATTTTTTATAACTGTTCATAAAACAGTTTTAAGTGCGAAAAATTTCAGGCCAATATTTCTGAAAAATTTAAGAAATAACAGTCTTTAATTCAAAACATATGTTTGGAGCCTATACGAAGACAGTATTGTCTTAAATTTCAGACAATATTTTCTGAATGCAAGACAATTTATGTGCAGTGACATAAATAAGAGGAGGGAGTAACATTTATTTGGCCTCTACAATATATACTCTATTGCACAGGGTACAAACGAATCAATTGCTGCTGGGAGTTCCGGCAATTTTGGTAGCGAAATTTTGTAGTTTTACAAAATTTGCTTAGTGCGTTTCATTACAACTTTTTGTACACTTCGGTATAGTAAAAAATGCGAAATTTAGTAAAAACAAGTGTAAAGCCAAAAGGTTTAATATCTTACATATTAGCTAAAAGTAGCAAATTAAACATCATTTTAACTATATAATTTCGCCTCACGTCCGACTCCGGCAAAATTTGATGACCTCCGGCTTCGGTACTTTGCACCTCCGGTTGCACCCTGCTATTGCAGTCCCACTGAAAGCGTCCCACCCTTGATGTTTGACATGGACTAAATAAAATAAAAAATCACCAAAATCTTAATAGAGGTTCCGCTTGTAAAAGTTATCCTCTTCGTCAACGTTCTATCATTTTCACCATCATTTTAACAACCTAATTTACTCTCACTTCGGCTCTGACAAATGTTGTCGGATTCCGGTTCCAGTAGTTTTCTATTCCAGTCGCAGTTGCACTCTGATGTTTAAAGCTCTTTTCAACACGCCACTGATCATTTACTTCGAATTATTTGTTTGCAATACAAAATTAAATCATCAACTACATGATCACACGACTGCCAGAACTATACACCAACAAAAGGATTGTCGACGTTACCACACCTGTACCGGTAGCGTTTTTGCGAAACTAATGTGAAGATATTAGGAAACGTTCAAAGTTTACGAATAGGGCGAACACGATGTTAGAAAGTCATAAGATTTGTTCTACCAATGCATTAAACAAAATTAATAATCCATAAGTAATAATCTTTGACCTAAAAATTAAATTTGTTAGAGAAACGATCATAACTAACAACGTTTGAAAAGCTGATTTTGTGCGATAATTGCAACACTTGTCAAACAATCCTACAGCTATTACGGAATGAAATACATGAGAATTATTGTTAGTGACATGCAAAAACACATATATCCAGTGGAATGGCAGTTCAATTTGTTCGTCTTTGTTCTCCAATACCTAGCTTGCCTGTCTAAGAAAGTTTTAACCTTGGGTTCTCATTATTAAACCCCCTACATTACATGCCGAATAAAGTTTATAATGAGACAGTACGTATCTAATAAACAAGTTTTACGACTGTGCGAAAAAGCCAAAGCCTTCCACTTTTTTAAATCTTTTACCTTTTAGAACTTTAAAAGCACGCACTAGTGTGAATGCAGCTACCACATATGCTGAAAAAGTGCGATCATCTGAAAACGGTCCCATCAATCTGTATGATGTCGACGTCATAGTTAAGTATACCTAAATTTTTCAATTTCACGACTAATCTCTAAACCATATAATTTTGTAATTAAACACTGTTAATTTTTTCCAGAGCCATTCCTTTCCAAAAATCATAAAAAACTGATGGTCAAATATAATAAACAATGCATATTTACAACACTACATGTTAGCAGGGTGCGACCGGATATCCGGTTCCGTTTTATTATCCGGCAAGAACTGATATCCGTATCCGGTTCCGTTATAAACCTACCGGATACCGGATATTTACGGTTATGGTGCCGAATATCATAAAATTGCTTTATACAAGTAAGCGTCTTTAATATCTGGATGCGATTACAATTCTGGGCACGTCAAGACGTTCAAGTTTCGATCGTTTTGCTATTTTCAAGTCAAGCGAGCGAGAGTTAAGCGCTTTTTTTGTATTATTTCAGTATATATGCAGCAATTATAAAGTTTGTAATACACGAAAACCTTGAGCGCGCTAAAAATTCAGCGGAAAAAACAAATTCTTTTAACATATACAATATCCGTATCCGGCTCCGGTATCCGGTAAATTAATATCCGTATCCGGCTCCGGTATCCGGTAAATTAATATCCGGTCGCACCCTGCATGTTAGTACATAAAATACTGATAGACGTCACCTCTGCTCTCAAATCAAAAGATTTCACAGCGTAAAACTTTAGTTCCAATGCTATACAGACCTTATTTTCTCAGATTTGAATTTGATTTCCTTACCACTTTAGGCTAATGACTAACACTTAAATCTGATCGCACTATCTTAGTACCTAGTTTGACAAAAAGCAAAGCTTGGTCACGGTCGGCTTTGTTTTAATTTAATTGCCACAAGGGTTTTGGTGGAATTCTGATCACAGCCATGTTTTAACAAATAAAGTTATGTTGCAATTCTTAGCGATAAATATCCAGTGCAGAATGCGGGAGACGAATGCCGTTTTTTGCCAGTGTCAGATATCCAGTGGTACCTTATTTAAGTGCCGCACTGCGCCAACGAATACACTGCCGCTGAACCGATTTTGAACCCGCTAAGAGCTTCGAAACACGAATCCCGACTTCAAAGAATCACTTCATATACGTAAATAAATATATATAAAATAACGGTATGTGCAACGCCCATTTTCTGGCATTCAGCTAGTTTATTCATTATCGAATGAAGGGGTTTTTTCAAAACAACCTCCGGCTCAACTCGGTGGATTTTGGGGAGCGGGGTGGGGCTTGTTTAAAGGTTTCAAAATAAAAATCAAGGGAATATGTGAGATTTTTCGCATTTTCCATCTTATAGAGCATTTCGCAGAAATTTTTCTATTTTATCTTTCAATTTTTATACGGATATTTCAAACCAGGGTATATTTTTCGAGTGCGGAGCTGATAAACTTGGTGGGATTTGCCTGGTTCTAGACAGCTTAGCTGACATGTCAAAGGAACACTCTCACCACATTAGCGCAAAGCCAGAGTTACTGTTAGGTAGCGGAATATTATATATACAGGCAACAGAAAAATGTTAACTTTGAACCATCGAAACCCGAGTTCATTTAAAGAAAAAGATGAGGTCCAGAACCTAACGTGTTAAAGTTTATAAAAACCGATTCAGTCTGTTCCAAATTAATTCCAAAAACAAAAACAAGCGTTTCTTCCGAATCCTGCTAGAATCGAATTTATCAAAATTAAATTTGAGCCTTAAATGTTTGTCGAAACTAAAATAGAATTTGAACGTTTGTTGTCACCTTGACCTCCCTGATGTTAACAGAGTCCTCTCAACTAAACGCGGCGTGTATATTTACTTACAAATAGGTACACAAAAACAGTAACAGGACCAGATCAAAAGTTTTGCGCTTGATACGTATATAAAGTCTCTAGCCTCTGAGTATTTACTGTTATGTGCTAACCAGCCACGGATTCGCTTCAATAGCTTCTTTGCTTCTTTCACCATAATTGTACAACAACTCATCTCCAGGGAAAATAGTTTGAGCAGCAACTAATATCAAGTATGGACAACCGTGAATTTCAACTGGCTTAGTTACACAGTTCGGTGCTTTCATGGAATGATTAACCAACCTTCCCAAATATGGTGTTTCATGTGTTGCGTCGACGCAGTAAGAACGGCCTTTATGTTCAAAAAAATACATGTAACTCCCAATACTCGGGTCCTTTGCATAGAAAGCTTCAATCTCAACGGCTTTATCACGATCATACAATTTGCCACGATATTCGACCACAAAATCACCTCGATTAAATTGTTTCGTTGCAACGATACCGCGACCTTTGCCTTTTACTTGAACAACCTTTAAGCCATCTTCACAACCTGACAAAATCAGCTGTTCTAATTGACGTCTTTCAATTAATCTTAACTGTTCCTTGGGAACTCGCGCACTACGACGAATAGGGTAGAATTCTGTAAGTTTATGTGATTCAGAGCGTTTAGTGGATGCCGCTGCATCACTCGTTGTAGATTTTCTTTTTACTTTTCGATGGTTTGAGCTTTTTATACGGTTGACTGATAAGCGTACTTTACGAGGTTGCTTTGTTAAGTCCGTTACCTTCTTTGGTTTCCGAATTGTTAGTTTGTCGTTATCGACAGTGTTTTCCGCAGAGTTGTATTCCAAAAATATTTCGTCACTGTCCTTCGCAGAGGTAATAAGCTTGTTTGTCTTAGGGATTGTGTTATACTTCAAATCAAGATTGTTGCTCTGCTCAATCTGTTTGTTACTTGGCGCGACATCTAAGGCGTAGGAGGCTGTAATCGAAAGCTTAAGATCGGTTTGCGATAAAGAAAGTTGTTCAATAGGTGCTCCACATTTCTCCGCCTCTTTCAACAGACTGAGATCATGTAATGGCGGTAAAACTCTGAAACCCTGTCGACTATCTGGAGTGTTCTCCCCGCTGCTACTGCTGCAATAAGCAGAATCTTTATCTGATTCAGTGTAGCATTTAGTATCTCTGGCGCAATTATTTATCGCACCAAATCCATCACTAGTACACGTAGAATCAGACGATGGAGTCTGTTTCTGAGATTCAGTAGTGCATGGAGTATATGAGCTGTCTTGAGAACTGTGAAAGTACTCAGTAATTTTATGATCATTGTCCAATGTCTCTGCGGTTGCCACTTTCACATTGACGAGTCTTGTCGAAGAACGTTGTGCACATTTTCTTCTTTTTTGTGGCATATCGGGATTTTGCTCAATCAAAGATTTTAGTGCAATAGATATTATTTTGTATAATTAAAAGAAATTTAACCACAGCCTGTCTGTATATCTAGTCCGCGTTATAAACAGTTTAGTACGCTGTCAGTATATGTTAAGGATCACAATGGAGGTTCAATTCGCGGGGCAGCGGTGGTTGGCGCAGCCCAACTCGGACATCATCTCCACACTAGCCGAAAATTTTTTCAATCGTATTGAAGGAAATATGTTAGAAAGTTTTGTCTCGCTTCGCTCCACAAATGACCTTGCCTCTCCCATCCCTATCAATTTCTGGTGGTCACGGAGTTGCTGTCTTCTCCGAATTATCGTAAAATTATCGGGCTACAAAGCAGTTTCCCAGGAAGAATGAAAACTTGTTAACAATGAAGCCGAAACTTCTGAGATATCAAAAATGTAACAGTAATTAAAACATTAAATTATAACTTCATTTAACAGTTAAATTCCAATTTTCATTGAACTTGATAAAAGTTTGATTTGAAGAACTTTTCCACTAGCTAAGTATTACACTTCAAATGTCTCACTTTCGGTATTTTATAAAATGTCGATAATATTGTTCTAATAATTAAGTTTTATGTGGTTCATCACTTAGACGCCACAATATTCTGCCCTATGACTACTCATCACTTTGCTGCAAATTATATTATGTCGCAATATGCACTACACAACATGCATTGGTAGAACATATCGCAGTATAAGCAGCGTAATTTAAAATAGCTACACATTGGCCCGTTTCGTAATAAAAATAATGAGAGTTATGTTATTTTCATCTTCAAAATTAGTTGCAGATGTGATACAATTGTTTGAAGCGAAATAAAAATTATGAAACTCATCAATAATCGTAAAAATTTCGATGCATCCGCCACTTTTCTCTCGAATTTTTGGAACGTTTTCCGTTTCCGTTAATAGTTTGATCACTTCGCTATCCATTTCCGGTTCTGTTTCCGTTATTTTTACTATCCGTTGCAGCCGGGTATAACACATCGGGTACTACGGACTACGGAATATGATCGAAAACGCTGCACGACATTATGGATTTCCACAGTAAAATTTTAAAGCCTATATTTATGTTTCTATGTTTCCGACAGTTTAAAAACTAATTGACGCTTTAGATTGGATCTCTAAAAGTATGCATTGTGCATGACCATTGTTTGCCCGCCTTTGTGAAGACATAAACGTTCGTTTTATATTTGCTTCTACTCCTTAAATGTATTTGTTTTTATGTACGCCAAAATGAGGCCCGCGCACACATCAACAAACGGTTGTCTCTCGAATCGCAGCTGTGTATTGATATTCATCTCTTGCACCGATATATTGAGCTATGCTCACATCGAGAGGGTCGACATAAATGTTGCAGGAAGGAAGTCATATGCTGTTGAATTTTTGTTTGGAAATTACTCACAAGAAATGTTTTATTGGTTTGTTGCTTTAATACTAGTAGTTTTTTGATTTATATGGTCTTTCAGAGTTCGAATAGGTCTTCAAAGGCAAAGGTGTCGTTTTTATTCGCCCTCGCTCAAACAAAAAGTCAGGGGCACTTGAAACAAATGGCCCCTATAGTGTTTTACTTTTAGTTTATTGTAAATTTAATTGTACACGTTCCATTTCAGTAAAACAACTTTAGATGTTAATCGTTTCAGGCAGCAGCCCAAATTATAGCTACATTTCTTTGAATGAAACCAATATTTGCGACAACGAGCGCTTTGTGCTGCACCGACCAGTGTCATGAAGGATCTTGTCCAATTCCCAATATATAAAGTTAATTTTCAGGCTTAATAGGCCCAACTCAGGCTTCGACTTTACAGAAACTTATATTTTAGGCATATATGTAAACCTTTTCTAGTCAAAGCCGAAGCCTAGTCTAGTTTAAGCATGCTGTTTAGCCTGGCCAGATATTAGTTTCAAAACCTATTACTAACTGACGATAGTTTCTACACACATTTAAAAATATGAGCCTACTTAGGTACCGGGCTTTAGAATTAGCTTTATATACCAACTGTTGACGATGCGTCAGAAACGTTCATGAATATAATCTGCGCATGTTCGCAAACATATTTATGTTTGTGTTGGTAAAACGGTAACAGAGCCATGGACAAATATCCATTTTATTTAGTTCCATGCCTTTTATAGGTCTTGGGATCCAACCAATAACATGGTTTTGGATTGATTCGTAGCTGTTGCTGTAGTCACTGCTTTATGGACAAGAAAAAATAACGATTACATTGCGTTCAATATTTAATTTTTTCAAACGTGAAACATTGTTTCAATTAGTTTAATTGTCTGGTTTCTTACCCTGTCAGAGTCATAGCAAGAATTTCATCTGAATTGGTATAGCAAAACGGCAAACTTAACGAACAGGGGCGGAACAGTATTTATAAGCATATCTCTAAGCCTAAGCCTAAGCCTAAGTTTAAGCGTAAGAATGAATGTATTCCTCAGCCTAAGCCTAAGCCTAAACCAAGCAAAAAATTCGTCAAAAGCTTAAGCTTATTATAGTCCCACAGAAAAGCGTAGCGCCCATTTTCTTTACGTGGGCCCGGCGGCAAATATCAAAATTTCTTCGAGAAAACGAAGCGAGCAAGGAAAACGTGTCGTTCTGTAGGTTACATTCTTAATTATGTTGAATAAATTTTTCAGCTCACCAGAAATTTCGGGAGGAATGGATCTCCGTCTTGTCCCGTTACTTGGTCTTGGCTTTATATACCTTCCTACAAGAATAAAAAATGAGGAAAACGCTACCTACCTATGTTTATGTTTAGATTGTAGTACTACTTATATATACGGCTTTAAAAATCACCGAACATAGGTTTAGGGTAGGCAGTGCACTAAAAGGTTTGTGTCTGTTTAATCAAAACAATTATCCGACGGTTGATGTGATGGCTTAAGATTATTCCTACGACAGCGGTCAACTCTCAAGACCGTGGACTTATCAAAATTGGTCTTTGAGTTTTATTTTTCGTGGGAACAATTTTCGCTTGCCCTTTTTGAAATATTCTTACATCCTCTAGTATAGCAATTCCAATTTGCGGTGCAGGATTCGTCATAAATATGTTTGATGTCTATTAAAATTTAAACTGCAGCCTAAAAATTTAGACACTCTGCTGCTGTAAATATCAGTTTTGAATACATGATATGATTGAACAACAAAGGTTGAAAAAGTTCGAAGTCGCCGTACCAAATTATTAATATAGTCCTGTGTTGAAATAACCTATTTTGAACGATTATAGTATGGTTTCTAGCTCGCGTCATACGGGGAATGTTGATAACCATTCTGTAAAAAATTTGTCAAAAATTTTTAAGTAAAAGTTAACTTACTTAATTTTGATTAACATGCGTCATGAGACCGTCCGCATATAGTTCACCAGTAGTTTAATGTCAGCTATGCCTTCCAAGCATGAATGAAATTATATTTTGGTTGGATTTCCACCGCTTCTACGAGATATACATTCTCTGTACAACTCAAAAGGCTGTCGCGTTTTTAGAAATTTCATAATGTATGCGCGCTCGTTGAGAAATTTCTGGTTTCGCCACCGGTAAACGGTGGTTTTTTAACAAATATAAATTATTAATAATCCAAAAACCAACCTAATTAATCGGTGTATTTTATAGCACACATCAAATTGATACGTTAATGTTGAATATAAACATATATACTTTTACGGCAGGAAACAAGTAGACGCAGATCAACTACTGAAACAACCGTTCCGGCCGCATCAGATCGAAAAAAATTTTAAGCCTAAAACGATTTTCAGTTGTTGCGGCGTCAGAAAAAAGCGTTTCAAAATTTCCCGAAGACGAATTATTCGCATTACAATGGGCAGTGATGAAGGCGAAGTTATCACAACAGATCCGATTGGCAGCACATTAAAGGACGGCGATAAAGCAAAACAAGGCTCAAAATCGCTTACAAGACAGAAAACCTTATACGAAGTGATTCGAGTTCGTGAAATCCATGGCCCGTTTCGTCAAGCGTTACCAAAAATGCCACTACCGTTCGCTTTGGTCTGTTCGCTTTTTAACATTGTTATTCCTGGATCAGGTTATTGGATTTGTATATCTCAGAACGTTAATACTCTTAAGTAGTCCTGTTGTCCCGGGGTCGACATCCTCACAGATGCGTGCAGCAACTATCACAAGTTGGTGTTAGTTTTCCAAACAGATCAATTCGTAAAATTGCACAGTGTCAAATATGGTGCTGAAGCAGCACAAATGAAATGCGAAAAACGAGCTAAATTTCTAACCTCACCAATCACTGGTATGAAAGCAACAAGATCTAAATGCCAATTGCTGATAGACGCTATATATACACACTTGAAAAAATGGTCCCAAATTAGAAACCGGAGACCAATTTGAGCTTGGCTTACGGTTTTAATTTTATAGTACCATCGCTGAAAAATTACGTAGGTTAAATTTTATATAATTATTTTTATCACTGTGAATTCCAGTGAGTTGATTTTAACTCAGAATGAGTTGAGTCCACACATAACTCTGAGTTATGAATTAGGTCTTTCTGTACTCGCATTGATTTGTCTCAATCTGAGTGAATTAATCAACTCACCCGGAATTAAATCAGCTGAGAGTGAGTTTATATTTACTGTTATTAACTCAACAGTAACCAGAAATAACTAATTATCTTCCTGAGTTGATTCACCAACTCATTGGAATTTATAGTGTACAGTTAGAGGCGTTTTGACGTTTTTGCTTAAAAAGACATTCGCGATTCCTGCGTTTTACAACTTTATCTTTTATTGGCTGCGTGACAGGGCGTAACCGCTACCCGTTTTGTGTTTCTGTTTCCATCTTTTTTGATCACTGTCGGTCTCTGTTTCTGTTATTTATTACTGTTCCTTTCCTGCAGTGTGATACCATTCGCATCAATCACACTTAAGTATATATCTATATATATATATATATATATATATATATATATATAATATATATAATATATAACGAGTAGACAGAAGTAAGGTTTCGTCTGATTGTTAAAATTTTTTGCAGTGTTATAGAAACATACAGTTGCTCTAATATTGCTAATTATGTATTATGTTTTCCATAAGAATAACTTTAATCCTAAAAAACTTGATGCACTATTCACACGGGCAATGTTTTTTCTGCAAAAACTTGCAGCTGCAAATTGCACGAAATTGTATTTTTCATCAGCCAATGAGGAAGTGACTGCAATAAATTCAATGAACTTGTATGGTTATTCGCTCATGTGAACTAAATTACTGGCTATGAGTTTTAATAAATTATTTGCAGCTGCAAGTTTTTCGAACGGGATTATGGACAAAACTTGCAAGTGCAACTTGCTGCTACAAGTTCTCGTAGCCAAAAATTGCACGTGTGAATAAGGCGTTGGCCTAATTGTAGACTTAGACCAAATGTAACCTCTCAATCGTTATTTATGTGAGAATGACTTTTTAAGGAAGGAGAAAGTATAAAGTTTACTTCAAGCTTTATACAAAATGATACATCTGGGAACTTACTCTCAAACGAGTATAGAAGCAATCATCAGTTAACGATAGAACTTAGGAGGATAATAGCTGGAATCACATTTTTAAGGGAATGTGTGAGCTTTCGGGCTGCACAGAAATTTTGGTGATAATGGAACATCCACGTTATACTGCACGCGCTACTGCAAAAAAATGTCTGGGTCTTAGTAAGACCCGACGTCGCTTTAACACACTATTAAGAGACCACTGTAATGTCCGGTAGCCCTAACGAGGACGTAAAGACATATTGCACTGTGTTCATATAGCATAGAAAACATACATAACAACAACACAAACACACATATACACCTATTGATTATGCTATAGCGAGGGGATCCCGTTGTGTGTGGCGACCACCGGATAGATCTACCCCAGTCACGGCCTAGCGGGATGCACCGTGTTCGATCAATTTTTACTCACATAAAGCAGAAAGTTGACGAAGATACGCTACGCTGATAACTTTCTGACTTATTTATAACAATTTATATACTAGAATTTCAGAGCTAACCATTCTGTAGTTTAAAGAATCAAGACGTCTTACAAACTGGTAATAGGTGTTGCACACATTAAAAACTATGGGCACTGATTTGTGTGTACGTTTTAGGTACACTGATTTCTGCGTTCACCGTTTGCTGCTGTAGTCGAACAGAACTCGATTCAATACCAAAGGCATTTGGCTACAATGTTCTTGCTGCGTTTCTACAACTAATTTCAACAATTTTAATCATTGGATATATTTGGTCAATATATTGGGCAGTGCTCTTTATCACGGTTTCGTGTAAGTTTGAAGTTATTTTTCGTGTTTAAGGCCCTATTCACACGTGCAAGTTTTTGCAGCAAAATCTTGCAGTGCAACTGGCATGTGCAAGTTGGGTCACAAAGCAGCTTTGAAGTTCTTTTACAGCTGTAAATTATTCACTGGAATTCATGCTATTGGATATAATTCGCACCTGTGAACGCAGTGGCACGTCGCTTGATTTTCTCACCCCTGAAGTTTGATTGGTCAATCGGAATGTTGCTTTGAAAATACTTGCAGCTGCAAGTATTTCGTGCAAGTTGCAGCTGCGAGTTCTGGATGCAAAAACTTACACGTGTGAATGGGGCTTTACGCATGTGTATTGTTTTGAATGTCTTACCTGAATACAATCAGAATGAACGCTAACAAAAAGCTGCTATATTGAAAATCCATTGAACATTTCGAACTTTGAGTATTGAAATATTATTTGATTATGGTACCAAACAACGGTATATAGGGACTTTAATGAACTTTTCCAGATCGTAAATACACTAAAGATTTGAAATTTTGGCCAATGTATAAATAAGGGCCGTACTACTAGTGCAACCATATTCCTAAAAGTGTAAGACTAAGCTGAAACCTGAGCAAAGGCTTTAGATTAAGCTTAAGTACTCTGTTAGCAGTCTGGCAAAAACCCGGCCGGCCCTGATTTGTAACTTGGACCGCCATTTATAAAAAACCTAACCCGGTTTTGCGAAATTTGGCCAGGGCAGCTGCGTCAAAAATTTTCTCTAAGGTTTCAGTGGATATGTGCCAGGACGATAGCATGCCAACTACCAAAACATTTACGACGCTTGATTAAACGTGCCAGAAAACATCATCTATCTCTCATGAATTCACTATCGCACTTTTATTGCATATATTATCAGGAGTTGATAATACTTTGAGGGTGCAACTACCTGGGCTGTGCATGAAACAAAATGTACCAGTACTCGTTGCATTTTTATCGTACCCTTCCTTATTCAAGGGGGGGTCGATATCTCTAGCAATATACACGACTGAACAAGCTTAGCAGTTTCATAAGAGAGTGTTTTTGTAGCGTACTGTAGTGACCCGAATAAGAGGGGGGACTGATATTTATTTGGACTCTCCAGAGGGTACCCCGTGTTATTTTGTTATGAACTCGTTACTGATGCATATCCGGTACTTCAATTATCCGTTAAATTAAACGTTTATTTGTATTGTATCAACAGCTTGATCAATAATGCAAGGCTTTTACAAGAATGTACTTTCAAAACTTAAGCATGCTTTAAAGTTTCGAACTCAACTTTTTGGGTCTGGAGTCATTTATGCACTACAATTAAGAATAATTGACATATATGAACTCTAATTAGGGTTTAGGGACTCTAGCCGCTTACGGACACTTATTAGGGATTCGGGCTCCTATGGATTGACACTCAATGGGGACCCCCTCTTGTTTACCCCCTCTTATTCAGGTCACTACAGTATAAAGTACCGTCAAAATTTTAAGGTTCGCCATTCTTTCGTACACAGAATGCAACCAGTTGCATACTCTTGTTGAAAGAGTCATTTTCGACTCTTGATAATATCAATTCTGTATTTTTTACAATTGATATGCTGTTTAAAAAATGTAATATAATCTGTCGCCATCTGTCATCGTTTGTCATAGTGCAGTGTCGTACGCAAATTACTGGAATGATCCGAATATATGACCCTGCGGACGACGCCAAACGTTTAGATTAAACATCAGCCATGCGAGAAAATTAGTAAAAACAGGATTGGATGAAGATATAACAGTCAGCGGGTTCCTATTTTGAATGAGAAGGAGTCGGTAAATCAGGTCCAAATTACTACTTAGTCCATGAATGCCAATTAGCCTAGTTTTAGATTGCGCAAATGCTTCTTGGACCATATTAAGCTCAGTGCAGAAATTGATTCATTAGCCAAATGCTGCTTATGTTTTTATTGCATTATGCTCAAGTCTTAGTTATGACTAAACTTGTCTGATCCAAAAAATGGAACTGGATTGAAAAGAAATAACTGTCTGTTTCTGAACAGTGAGGAAATAACACTCTGGATCAGTGAAAACCATTAGTCACACCGTAATACTTCACTGCAAAAAATGGTGAGTCAAATTGAATTTCTCCGAAATAGGCTCTTCGGGACTACACTCTCGCGAACTCAAATTTCACTCAGTTTGTGTAGTGCCGTAGAGCATATTTCGGAGAAAGTCAATTTGACTCACCATTTTTTTGCAGTGTTACGTCTCAACAGTACTCTCATTCAATATATCACTATGACGAACAGCGACGGGCAGCGATCAACGGCGCCGCGCGAAAAGCATGCGACGCAATAGACTGAGTGGTGTACCGAAAAATTCGGATGGAGCGGCCGACACCGCAAAACGATCCAAATTATTATTTTTAAGGCACAATTAACAAATCGTTAACGGCGGTTCAGTGCATCAACAGTCTTGTCTGACATGAACCAATTCGTATTGTGGACCCGCGGCCTCTTGAACAAGTCTCGGTACGCCCCTAATAACTATATTAAACTAACATCCGGGGATATTGTGAAAGGACAGTTAAGTGGTATGTAGTGTGAAGGTGCCTATCTTGACATTCTTATAACTGACACATTTTTCTGTTTTTTTTTCTCAGAATGGAATTCTTTCGCCAAACCTGTCGTAGTAACCGCCAGTGCTGTTGGTTGTCCACGCTTTAGCAGTTGCAATCAACGGCACTACTGACTCTTCTGTAGTTATTTGAGCATTTGGTCCGCCCATGCGAGTTTTCACCCAACCCGGATGAATTGATGTGACCATAACACCTTTATCGTAGAAAAACACTGCAAGCCTGCGAGTAGCCATGTTTAGGGCTGCCTGAAATATTGTAAGCTCAAACTGTAATTTTTTAAATACACTGGTTTTACACTGTAAACTTCAGTGAGTTGACTTTAACTCAGAATGAGTTGAATCACTCAGTCTGCGTTAGGACTATCAGAACTCAGAATTTTGAGTTGATTCAATTCCTTCTGAGTTAAGTAATCAACTCACCCAGAATCAACTTAAGTCAGAGTGAGATTCAGCTCAACTCAGAGTGAGTTCATGTATGCTGATATTAATTCAGAAATAACCAACTACTCATTGACATTTATAGTGAATATAATGCCTGTTTGTTTAAAAATCGACGACAATAGCTATCATTGCATTGTTCACCACAGAGAATTGGGTCAAAAAATTTCATCGGCTCAAAGAAACACTGGCCCATGTTACTTTAAGGGGCGTCCAGGTTTCTGGTGGGTCTATAAAATAGTAGGTTTAGATTCTAGATTGAATTTTTTTGCTTAGGCTTAGGCTTAGGCTTAGACTTAGGAACACATTTCTGCAACGCTTTAGGCTTAGGCTTAGGCTTAGGAACACATTTCTGCAACGCTTTAGGCTTAGGCTTTGGCTTAGGAATACGCTTAATCTACTGCTACGCCCCTAAAAATGACATTTGCCGAAACAGCCATGGATAATATCGCCCACGGGTACATGCACCAAAAGCTTGAGGCGAGTGAGAATCTCGTGGTTCTGGTTGAGAGATGATTGATTTTCGTTCAACTGGTCATTCGCATCTGAATGTATAACCATTTCAACAATAGATTACCTTCGACATGGAATAGTCGAGTCCAAAATGATCGCTGATCAAAAGTGAACCCAGAATTGAACTTGTGTTGATAATTGCTCCTCTTGATATTCGCATTTCATCGCTAGACGTTGTTGATTTGGACGCTGCTTTTTCAAGAAATGGAGTCAACGCCTGCAACCATTTCAGTTCAAATTTTGTGAATAAACGTTGATTGTATTTCGTTAGTATAAGTCAACTTGTTGATTCGTAAGTGTTGTAGAACCAGCATTTACATTACTAAATGAAAAATTAATCTTCGAATATGGATACTACCAAACCGTGCTTTATTGGTTCAGTGCGTTTTAGGGTTGCGCTATACGCACCGCGTCACCCGTGAGGTGCCGCGCGTCACCCGTGCGGTGCCGTGCGTCACCCGTGCGGTGCCGTGCGTCACCCGTGCGGTGCCGTGCGTCACCCGTGCGGTGCCGTGCGTCACCCGTGCGGTGCCGTGCGTCATCCGTACTGTACCGTGCGTCACCCATACGGCGCCGTACGTCACCGTGCGTTAACGTACACAAATACACACGCATGATACCGTGCGCCGAACCGGAAACGGACGGCGGCGTACGGGTGACGGACGGCGGCGTACGGGTGACGGACGGCGGCGTACGGGTGACGGACGGCGTCGTACGGGTGACGGACGGCGTCGTACGGGTGACGGACGGCGTCGTATTAAAGGGGCGAAAGGCACCGGACGTCAGCAAAAGTACAGCGCAACCCTTCAGCTTCGTTGATAGCTTTTTTCGCTTTATATTGTATGACGCAACTGTTGAAAATATAAAATATATATGAATACTTGAGCAACCATCACAGGTCCAACACTGTTGGTGTTCATAGTTAGTATCATATCAGCTTGATTTGTTTTATCGAATGGTGACTGTTCTTTCAGAAAGATTCCAGCATTATTTATTAAAACATTCAGTCCGTCATCACCGACTACTTGGCTAACTTTTACCCTCATTTGTTCGATTTCGTCCATTTTGTTGACATCTGAAATTTGGCTTATATCCCGTGTTTATAAACGTCGTTGTCGACTGTTTTAAATTTAATTTGTTTTTGCTCTTTTTTGGGCACATGTTACTTTAAGGGGCGTGCATGTTTTTGGCGGGTCCGTAAAAGGGTAGGTTTAGATTCTAGATTACATTTTTTGCTTAGGCTTAGGCTTAGGTTTAGGCTTAGGCTTAGGCTTAGGAACACTTTTTTGCAACGCGTAGGTTTAGACTTAGGCTTACGGATACGCTTAACCTACTGTTACGCCCCTTAAAGTAACATTGGCCTTTTCTTGTATTACACTCGGTATTGTTAAAACTAGATACTTCCTGAATTAAATCGTCCTGTGATAACCCGAACAACAGAATAAACATTCTGAGAAGTGCCAAGGATTGCGCGACCACCAAACCAAAGTCTGGACCTTTTAGTAGTTTCGAATCAAGGATTTGTAAAGCGAAGTAAAGCAAGAAGCCAGACACAATTTTAGTATTTAAATCCCAAAATAAAACCTGTAGTTTGTTTGGATTCGGTGTGCGATCCGATGTCCAGAATTGCCCTTAAATCCACACACGTTCTTCTGATTAAAAATGCATCGCTTTATATCATTGCTAACTTTAGTACGAGCGCCATTGCCATATGTAGTAAAGAAATTTCGTAAGCGAAGCCAGCCAAAATTCAAGCCCATGTATTCAAACTTCTCAGAAAACTGTATTTTTCATTCCAGTAAATGTCCTATGGTTATCTTTGTTTTGCAATGCCACGGGCAGTTTGATCTCTATGACCGGCGGAGGAACGCGGGGTCCTAAGCACGGGGCTTTGATATCCCTGATAATTTTTGACTCATCGAGAGTACTTAACCAATCTATTAGGTTGTGGACAATAGTACATATTTATTAATTAAAATGGAGAAAACCTGCATGTACAGTGTTAGGCCCGATTCACACGTGTAAGTTTTTGTTGCGAGAACTTGCAGCTGCAAATTGCACGCACAACTTGCATTTTTTCATTAGCCAATGAAAAAGCGGCTGCAATAAATTCAGTGAACTTATGTGAACTAAATTTCTAGCTGTGACTTTTAATGAATTATTTGCAGCTACAAGTTTTTCGAATGGTAGTTTCGGCAAAACTTGCAACGGCAAGTTGCAGTTGCAAGTTGTCGCAGCAAAAACTTGCACGTGTTAATATGGTTTAATGCAAACTAAATCAGCATTTAACCTGTCGCAATGGACTATTGTTGCTCAGGATACTGTTTTAAGGCAAAGGCTAAAGCCCTATTCACACGTGCAAGTTTTTGCTTTGAGAATTTGCAGCTGCAACTTGCACTTGCAAATTCTGTCCAAATCCCGTTCAAAAAACTTGCAGCAGCAAATAATTCATTAAAAAGCATAGCTAGGAATTTAGTTCGCATGTGTGAATAACCATGCAATTACACTGAGTTTATTGCAGCCACTTCCTCATTGACTGATGAAAAAACGCAAGTTCTGCGTGCAATTTGCAGCTGCAAGTTCTCGCATCAAAAACTTGCACGTGTAAATAGGGCATTAGGCTTGTATTTAAGTTTACGTAACAAGAGTTACCGCACAATGTATGCTTGAAAGACATACCTAATTTCATTATGATAACTTGAGACGAACTTGCACCGTCATTTGCGAGCTCTTTGAGATTTTTCATGTACTTAAAATTAAACAAAAGCAGTTGAAATTTATATTTACAAAAACATAATCGTTCACTTCAAAAGTAAAAGTGTCAAATAATATGGCTCAGCTCAACGCGTTTGTTCAAATTTGTACATGACATCAAAGTTGGTTAAAAACTAAATTCAGTTACTTCAACGCGAGAATTATGGTAATCTTATACGCATGAAAAGCGCTTACAGTCGCTCTAACGCTTAACTTCAACAAACGTTTGCTTCAAATTCAACGAATCTATGCTAATGATTTTGGGTACGTTCCATATGATACCGAAACCCTAAATTTTTGTATATATTTGCTAAACCGGTGTATATAATATTTATTTAAACACTTAAATATCTGTAAACCTACATTTATACGTGCCAGTTTTTGCAGGAAGAACTCGCAGCTACAATTTACACGTCTAAACATTTAACAAAAAGAATATGCAGCTACACACTGCACGTGCAAGGTTTCGCTGCAAAAACTTACAGCTGTAACTTTCAGCTGAAAATTGTATTCTAAAACCCATTAATAAAACTTGCAGCTGCAAGTTGCGTGCAAGTTTACGCTACCAAAAGCATGCACGTGGGAATGGCGGCATTAGGCACTTATAAATTGTCCACAATGTTCCTATTTAAGCCTGTGTATAAGCCTAATCCAAAGCCCAAATAACGCCAAAATTTGAAGAGATTGAGATTTTGTTATTTGTTTTTACTGCTTAAATAGTGTGTACCGTTTGATTTTCTGGCTGTCGAACAGTTGCGAAAATATATTTTGGTGGAGTGTCTAACTTTCGAAGTTGGCGAACCCATTCTAATCCGATGCCACGATTAGCACCGGTCACCATAACTGACTTGCCAAATTCATATTCCTGTGTAGAAGCAATTTGTAGAAACGCCTAAAATTTATAATACGTCTCGATAAAAACCAACACGAGTGCTTCTTTGCTCTAGAAAAAGTTTGTAAACCCTGAAAACCTTTAGAAATATGGTGACCGCTGGCTGCGAACAAATATACTTGCAGGTCGCGTGGTAACGACACGACACGGAGGTTCGCAAGACGATGGCTAGCAGGCCTTGTTGGCTGAAAATGCATTTAAATGGCCTTCTGCTGCGTATCGTGTGCGGATGCTGCACCAATAGGGAGTTTAAGGGGCTCTAAGCCGGCAGTGCCCCAACGGTTGTGTTCACCTCAACGATCAGTTTCAATCCACCAACAAGTTTCACCCTGACGGTTAGTTTTAGCTCAATGGTTGGCGTCACACCAACGGTTGCTTTAACCTCAACGGCTGCTTTTACCCTAATTATTGGTTTCACCCCAACGGCTGGTTTCAACCCGATATTCGGTTTCACCCCAATGATTGGTTTCATACCTGCGGATAGTTTCATCTCTGTTGAATTCACACCAACAGTTGCTTTCATCGCATCGACTACTTTCACCCCAACATTTGGTTTCACCCAAAACGGCTGGTTTCACCCAATCGGTTGATTTTACCCCAACAGTAGGTTTTACTCCTATGGTTATTTATACCCTAATGTTTGGTTTCATACAGATAACTGCTATCAACGCTTATTTCTACATAAATACTCGCTTAAATTGGATACTCACTTAGCAAGAGTTTTCAGTTTCCACAATTAAGATTAGTAAATCAACCAACAACTTGGTAAAGTTGTTGAAGCTAGTAAAGAAATTGCTCCAGTACGATTATTCTGCTGGCCTTGATAAACAAAATGCGTATAAAAAGAGCTTTCCAAGTTTGCTACAAGCCTTCACGCCAGCCAGGTTACAGACGCTCTACCAATACACCACACCAGGCCACATCCCCTGAACTTTAGACTCTGTCTTACCATAGTTTAGTGTATTCTAATTGCTGATTTAATATTCTGACAACCAATTTTGCTATAGACTTCCTTAAATATACCGTTCTCACGAATTGAATGAGCGAAAAACGACTCAACGTTAAAGCACACCTATGGGTTTATATAACCAATTTTTGACCCTAGTGAGCAAGGAGACGAGTTATTAAAGGTTGAGTTATTTGTTTCACTGTATACTGAGAATTAGACAATTAAAAATGGTTAATCGCCATATTCTGGCATCATCGATTAATCTGGCAAACGTAAAATATTTTCTAACTTAAGTCATGTATCTGTAACCCAGCCAGTATCTAGAAAATTCTTGAAACTTTTCGATAAGAATTATGGCAAAAAATCTGAAATTCGTTGTGAAAAATTTTTAAGTAGCATTTAGTAAAGTACAAACATAAATTTTCTATTATACTGTATTGACCCGAATAAGAGGGAGGGGGGTAACAAGAGGGGGTCCCCATTTTGAGTTTAAACCAATAGGAGTCCGTTTCCCTAATAAAAGTCCGTAAGCGGGTACAGTCCCTAAACCTTAACTAGAGTCCATAAATGTCAATTATCCCTAATTTTAGCGCATAAATGACTCCAGGACCAAATAATTTGAGTTCGAAAATTTAAAGCGTACCTAAATTTTGAAAGTACATTCATATATTAGCTTGTATTATCGCTCAAGCTATTGATACAAGACAAATAAATGTTTAATTCAACAGATAATTGCAGTACCGGATATATATCAGTAACGAAGGACGGCGAAGCGTGGGTTAGAAATAAATAACAGTCCGTAACCATGGGCGCCAATCTATTCTGAAAAGTGGGGGGGTCAATTCAGTAATTTAGACATGCATGTTCACGCTTTCCAAGAAGCGATGATTGATCGCGCCACAATTTGTTAACGCGAACAATACAACGCCAGTAAACATGATGGCCCATGTGTAGCACAGGGGTTTCACGTTTTCCAAGGTGTAAAACTTATGACCAGGAGTGCAGCGCAGCCACTCCTTTACGACCGCTAGGAACTCAGCTGGTTTGGTAGAAAAAAGCATATGTTTGGTTTTGGAAACTGGAAAAATTGAAAATTCATACGCCTGTGGAATATTCAGGCGTCTGAATTTTTCACTTTTCCAGGTTTCCAAGCCAAAACTATGCTTACGATTTTCCTACCAAAACAGTTTAATTTCTAGACACCATACAAGAGTGGCTTCGCTGCGCTCCAGGTCATAAGGGTTCCACATTGTAAAATGGGAAGCACCTGTGCTATTGGTTAACATGATTAATGCTTCAAAGAGAAAAGTATACTAAGTGCCTACATTTTGCTAAATTTTGACTCATTGACCGAAAGCTATCAGGTATAGATTTGATTTTTGATATGCTTATACGTAGCCAATAGACATGTGTAAAGTTGCTACATCAACTGTGATGAACAGGTTTCGAACAATGAGCGTGTCAGACGATTTGGTACTAATAAGCCGGTCAAGTTTTTGTCTTTCAAAAGTGAGAGGGTCAAAAACGCCTACCAAGTTTTATACTCAAAAAGTGGGAGGGGGGGTCAGTGACCCCCTCACCCCCCTCGGGATTGGCGCCCATATCCGTAACCGAATAACAAGGTAGATACCCTCTGGAGAGGCCAAATAAATATCAGTCACCCCTCTTATTCGGGTCAATACAGTATTCTGTAGTGACCCGAAATAACAAGGGGACTGATATATATTTGGCCTCTCCAAAAGATACCCCTCCTGTTATTCGGTTACGGACTGTTATTCGTTTTTAATACGCCCTGCGCCGCACTTCGTTACTGATATGTGTTCGGTATTGCACCTATCCGTTGAATAAAACGTATATTCGTCTTGTATCAACAACTTGTGCGATAATGCAAGGTTATACTTAGAGGAATGTACTTTCAAAACTTTGGTTAATATCTTTAAAGTCTCGAACTCAACTTTATTTGTTCCTGGAATCATTTATGCGCTACAATTAGGAATAATTGACATTATGGACTCTACTTAGGGTTTAGGGAATATTCGTTTACGGTCTCTTATCTAAAAAATTTCAGGTGGGGCATACAAGGAATTTCGTTGCTCTATAAGCAAGGTTGAAAAATTTCTACGGGGGCAAAATTGTTCCAAGGGGGCCTGAGCCTCCCATGCCCCCTAGGATACGGGCCCGATCCGGCAGCAAAACTACAATATACAAAGGGCAAGCGATAGATTTCCAAAGGCTTATAATTCAGACAGAAAGTTTACAGGAAGATGGACTAAAGCTTTTTCAGGAGCTGAGATCAATTGGCTCTTCAAGCTACGGGTCCTTAAATATATAAGTTTCGGCCAATGTTACATTTAGGGCCGTAACCGTAGATTAAGCGTATTCCTAAGCCTAAGCCTAAGCGTTGCAAAAATGTGTTCCCAAGCTTACGCCTAAGCCTAAGCAAAAAATGTAATCTAGACTCGAAACCTACTCTTTTATAGAATGCCAGAAACATTGATGCCCCTTTAAAGTAACATGGGCCAAGGTTTCAATTGTGTAAGTTTTTATCTTCTGGTTACTTACCAAAAATAAAAATATCAACAACATATTTCCGGTCAAGTTAAGCATATTTCGGTGCTAATAAATAAATTTTGTTGTCTCTGAAATAAAGATTTTATCAGTTTGCGTTTCGATTTCAAAATTTATAAACTTTATTCTTGGATTCTTAGTTCAGGTGTGGTGAGTACACGAATAGATCAGACATGCCCGATTTGAAAATGGACAAACCTTACCGGAGTGAGAAGGTAGGCAAAATAAGACATCGGATATGGTTTTGAAATGAAAAGTTTAAATACCAGTTGATGGTCATACACTCGTTCTGCAAGCACAGACAAGTAAAAATGGACAATATCTAATGTTTTCAAGGCTGGATCCAAAAAAAGTGCTGGTTGCTGTAGCCCAATCGGAAAATATTCGACCAATGTTGCTTTAAGGGGCGTAACAGTAGAGTAAGCGTATTTCTAAGCCTAAGCCTAAGCCTAAGCCTAAGCAAAAAAATTCAATCTAGAATCTAAACCTACGCTTTTGGACCCATCAGAAACCTGGACACCCCTTAAAGTAACATGGGCCAAATTTTTTATGAGACGATGGTAAAGTCTATTCGTAGCTTTAGTACTCAAACCCAAAGGGTTTGTCTTTCAACTCGCATGGTTTGTTTGTCACTATACAATTTCGATTCGTCCGTCAGAAATTTCATAATTTGCCACTAAAGAATAGTGTTTGTCTTTACTAAAAAACTATTCAAATTAATGCTATACCATAAAAGTAGACAAAAATTAGCAAAAAAAACATTAATTTTTCTGCTGTTGCAGATTATTTTTCGATTTTTTTTCATTTCGTCTTGCTGCTCAGATGTTGCTGTCTCTAGAAAATTGTGCAAACCTAAAAATAACGGGCGTTAAACCGTATCAAAATGTAATATTTGCAACAAAATTTTTTCTGATAAATGCGAGTTTCTTGTATAAAATAAAATAAACATTGTACGTTTATCTTGCTTACAGCAATTAGAAACATGCGTGTTTGGTTAGCAGTTTTCGTGCAAATGTCTTTTAGGTATCAAAATTTTAAAAATATGTGTCGATATGACCAAAACTGCATAATTGATACAAGAGTGCGCAAATCTTGGGGTTCCATATGGTACAAAATGTATCACCGGGCGTTGCGTTTTTGGCCGACCCCTCTTATTTAGGGGGTCTGTCACATGCAATTACCCTAAATTAAACGATAAGCTAGGCAATTTTGGTTGCCGGATACATAAAGTGTCATGGTTTGCACAGGTTGTACCCCTATCTAAATAAAGGGGGATAGGCCAATTGCTTTTGGCATACTGCGTGTTTCACTCTCAAGGTTTCATTTCACTAAAGCTTATGCAACGAGCTGGTTCGACAATGTCGGCATTGGTTGGGTTTCTGAAACCCTACTACTTCAAATTTAGCTATGTGCTAAGCAATACTAACTAATTCATCGCTTCTACGGTACCTACCTTGGTTAAGCAAATACTTAAATCACACACACACGAAACTTGACGTACCACAGTGTATAATAGTTCAACCATATTAACCCTAGTCTAACAGAGATTGTAGCGCTGTGATGCCTAATGAAGATTACGCTAAAATGTTTCTTTCTACTACTGACACTAGGTCAATTTGTCGTTTTGTATTTTTGTTCGAAAAGTTAAGTATTCCCATATAAGCCAGCGATTTAAGTATTATAAGAACTTAAGCATAACTTAAGTAAATACTTACGTAAAATTTCATAAACTCAACGGTTATGTTTTAACATAACTACAAGTAAGCAGGGTTGGTGTTTTCCATAAAAATTGAATCGACTGGAAAAATGGAAAAATTGATAATCACGTACTACTGATTACGCAAGTGTCTAAACGTTGATGGAGAAATTGTCTATTGAAAAAATGACACTAGGAGTATCAAATAGCCACTCCTCCAGCTTTTGTTAACTGATCGGCAACCGCGCTGAAGAAAGAACCTTGTTTATATATTCTTGGCCGAAACCAAAATGTTAAAAATTATTAATCAAATAGCCTGATGCCGCAAAAATCAGCTTCTTAGCTTTTAACATATACATAAAAAAATATTAACAGATCGTATAGTCTACGATGTTATGAATGCAGAAATTGCAACAATGGTAGCGCATTGCAGCAGGTACGTATCAATTTCAACGTTTTATTTACAAGTGGGAATGGTTAAACGGATAAACAAATACGTACACAGGAAAAAAGCTATTCAGCAGCCATTGATTTAACTTTTGGCCCATGTAAAGATCAGAGGCGGAACGTTTTTCTGTGAGACTGCAATAAAGTAAGCTTAAGGCTTAGACTAATTTTTTGTATTGGCTTAGACTTAGGTATAAGCTCATTCTTACGGTTAGGTTTAAGTTTAAGAATATGTATATACTACCGTTATGGCCGTGTTCTATATATGGGTTGGCCCACTTTAGAACGCATGTTTAAGCATTTGGCAATTTGCATAGTGCGCGAACGTAGATATTTTGGAGCGAGAACATAGGCGTTTTGTTTGCTGCCTAAACTGGGTTTGATGGACTATATTGAATGCTGGGCCACTGCTAAGCTATTATAGACACCCTCCAACTCGGCAAAAAAGCCCTTTGAGTATGTCAAAACGTCATCAGAATACCTTAAGACACGCAACCCTGCGCTGTACCGATTGTAAATATACTATGCAGCAGTGAAGAACCATACACGTTATAATTAATGCACGCAGTAATGTATTAAAACTGTGTCTAGCACTCGGTGACCTGCGTACAAAATAAAGCTGTAACTAGCGTATTAGGTACAATTCAATGTGGCATGTAGACATTATTAACAGTTTCGACACTGTCCGAAGGGAGTCGCGACAAAAGCTAAAAAACTGAGCAAAAAATATAAATGCGTTTGTGTTGTTATGTAAGTTTGCGATGCTATGAGAACACAGAGCGATATGTCTTTACGTCCTCTTTATGAACAACTATCGCAGTTTGTTGTGCTCTCCTAATAGAGTGTGTTAAAACGACATTGTGCCTTACTCAGACCTAGACATTTTTTTGCAGCGGCGCGCGCAGTATAACATATCAGTATTAACTTGTGGGCATTACATGGTTTTCGTTTGATTCAACAGAAATAGTGTCAGCTTCCAATTCAGCTCCACAACTGGTTGCAGTCCGCAAAGTATTTGCTACGATTAATATTTGAACAAAAAGTGTTTTTTCTCGTTGTTTCACTCATCCGTAAACAATAAAACAAACAGTTGCGATTGAAATTTTGGTCAACGCGAGTACACTCAGTGGATAATGAATCAGACACAAAAGTTGAAAGTTGTTCAAAATTATTGTCAATTGAAATTAATAATTAAGTTTCGTGCCATTGAAAATACACATTCTTCTGCGAATTGCAACGAAATTTAAACTTACAATTAATAAAAATTTGCAGGTAAACAACAGACCAAGTACGTCATGATAGCTAAGTACTATTTGGCCCACGTAAAGATCAGGTGCATAACGTTTTTCTGCGGGACTAGAATAGAGTATGCTTAAGGTTATGTCCAGTTTTTTGTCTGACTTCATAGGCTTAGGATTATGCTCATTCTTTAACGTTTTGGCTTAGGCTTAGGCTTAGGCTTAAGTATATGCTTAGAATACTATTCCGCCCCCTGTTCTTTACATTGGCCTACTATTTAAAGTGCAACACATTTTTCCGCGACTCAAATCAATTTCGTGTATTTAATTTCCCATGTTTGTTCACAAATGATTCAACATGAACCGTTCACTCACAACGGCATAATTGTAAATCTATATACGCTAAAGACGTGTCGGTTTGTGTTTGATTTTTAATACTGTGAATTCATGCGACAGTGTTACACCCTTCGTCATATCTTCTTGTTCCACGAATCCTATGGGTGAGGACAGGGCATTAACTATCATGCTCCTGAAACTTAAGCATGTATGCGCAGTTGTACACAGTTATGCAAGCCACGTGCATCAGTTGTGCATATGACGGCTATGGCGTCAACTGTGCATTAACGCAGCCTACGGTGAGAGCGACGGCGACACTGCCATGCTTCAACGGACGGCCGGAACTGCAGCCGTACGTTTGGCGCAACGCGTAGCAAAGTGCCGTTGGGTTTAGTCACAAAGGCAGAGCTGGTGATTAGTTGCGAAAATGCGTTACAGCAGCGTCTAATCCATTATTTTGTATTTAAGAAGTCTTAGTATTCAAACTTCGTATATTTTGACAAAGCGTTGTATACTTGAAGCTTACTACCTTCTCGGTCCATTATAAATTTAAATATTAATACCGTTTGGCTTAACTTTTAATCTCTGTATTATATTAGGCTTGTGGCCTAAATGGGATCACATAACATATCTGGGTTATAGTATAAACAGGCTGAGTTTTACAACTATACATGAGTATGCAAATTAATTATACAGCAAATTCGTTTTTAAGCCAAAGCACCTACTGTAGTGAACCGAATAAGATGGGTCCCTATTTTTAGTCCAATCAAAAGGAGTCCATATCCCTAATAAGAGTCCATACGCGGATAGAGTCCCTAAACTCTAATTAGAGTACGTAGATATCAATTATCTCTAATTATAGTGTATAAATAATTTCAGGATCAAATAAAGTTGAGTTAGAAACTTTAAACATATTAACTAAAGTTTTGAAAGTACATTCCGAAGTATATATAAACTTGTGTTATCGCTCAAAGTTAAACGTGTAATTCAACGGATAATTGGCTTAGGCTTAGGCTTAGGCTTAGGCTTAGGCTTAGGCTTAGGCTATGGCTTAGGCTAATTGCAGTACCGGATATATCAGTAACAAAAGGTGGCTGATGGCGGGTGAAAAATAAACAGTCCGTAAAACCGAATAACAAGGAAAATACCCTTTGGACAGGCCAAATAAATATCAGCTCCTGGTCTCTATTCAGGTCTCTGCAGTACGGTTTTAGAACAATTTTGATTGCAGTTGTACGACGATATTTACTTTACCAATTGCATTTCCACAAACGAAACATATAAACAGCGATAATGCAAAACTAAATTTGTGCGCAACATTGTTTTATTTTGCTCGCTTCTACACCGGAAATCACACTCTCTGTTTGTACATTGCCAGATTGAACGAAAAAAACCTAAAATTCGTACACGTTAATGGTACACCCAAACCAGGGTGTATTGTTCTTTAAAATATTTTTCGGGTTTCAAAAACAACGCACGCTTTAAGCAATTGTTTCTCGTTAACGCAACTCAAAGACCGAGTTTTTTTGTATTTTCAAGCATAAACGAAGAGTTTGCAAACGTACCAGGGGTTTTTTGGTGGTGCTATTTTTACGTTGTTTTTATGAGCCGAATTCATACGTATAAATATCGTTACTCGGACTATTATGTCCTTACGAGCGCAGGCGCAGGCGTTTACACTTTTATAGGACACCAGCGATTATTTCAATACAAAATGAACGCTTGGCAATGTTGGCCAAAACTGTGATAATGGAGGTCAAGTATTAGGTTTAAGGTTTGATTTTGGCTAAGCAATCGCAGAATGGGCCAATGTTAATACTTTTAGGGGCGTAACAGTAGATTAAGCGTATTCCTAAGCCTAAGTCTAAGCCTAAACCTAAGCCTGACCAAAATGTAATATAGAATCTAAACATACCCTTATAGTCCTACCAGAAACCTGGACGACTCTTACAGTAACATAGGCCGCAGAATGTATCCTCAAAGGTGTAGCCAGCATTTTCTTTCTGGAAAGAACATTCGTCATTTTGTAATATGATTAGCCTGTTCTAGGTTGACTACCAATCAATATTGCGCCCATGTTAACGATATGATACTGCCCACTAAACTTAAGCCTTTCAGACTATAACTCAAACAGTCTGCCTGTTTTTCGCGGGACAGGCCCCTATTTAACATGGGCCAATGTTTCCATATTGACTTTATGGTTTGCTTTTGAGTATATATAGAAACTTTAGTTTGTAGATAACACATTTCGAAATATAACAAAGTAGATTGCGTTTTCCATTCAACACAGCGTCGAATTTGCAACGTCGCATGAAACACACAAAATGTCGGTAACTTGGGTAAGTGAGAGACAAGAATTCAGTGAGCAGAGAGTTTTTGCTAGTCAAAAATACATTATATATCTTCCTTAAATGGCCTAAGGTATCCAAAGTGTTTACGCAACAAAGCTTAACGTCTGACGACGAATTATTCAAATCTAATACTGCATTGTATTCAAATATCAGAACGTAGCTAACAATTCTTCTTTAAATAGCCTAAAGTATCCAAGGTGTTTTCGTGACAAAGCTTAACGTCTCACGCCGATGCATTTTTAACACTTTAACAACAACCCTGTTCCATTATTCTATGTTTATGTAACGTTGCGTTCAGTTGCAATGCGTATTTGTTTGGCACATGTTACTTTTAAGGGAATGCAGTTTCTCCTATACTATTAATTAGAGGTAGCTAGGATCAGGGATGGAAGTTTCGGTTTCGGCAAATCTCGGTATTTGGCAGGTCTCGGTTTTTTGAGTCTCAGCGGCTTTGAACCGAGCACAGAAGTTGAGGATTCAGCAAATGCTAATACAAATGTATACAGAAGTTAATATTGTAGAACTAAGTGATGCCTGATGAATAAAATTTCGCAGTGAATGTATGAATTTTTATAGTTATCCAATAACTATTAGCAGATTTTTCTGAAAACATACAATAAATTATGAAAACGTACGAAAAACTACAAACGAAGCATTAGAAATAATTTATTTTGAAAATTTTAGTTTTTTCGCTGATGACAAAAATGGACCGAGACCGCCCATCCCTGGCTGGGATTACGTCTGTCATATTATGCTAAGGATTACGCTTAGTTATTGATTTTACTTTTCCGCTGAAGTTTACACTTATCCGCCTTAAGGAACAATAGATGATGAGATATATACTGCTACACGCCTCAAATAACACTGGTCATTTTGATCAGGTTTTTTAGCGTTATTGTAACCCAATAAAGATAGTGAGCCTACACGCGTATATACATGCCAACATTTACATTACATGTACAACAGAAAAAATATGTAAAACTATTAAGTCAAACAGTTCCACGGTAGTTTGCATGAATACAAATGTTGCTTTGAGTTTTTGAACTTTTTAAAAAACAAGTTAAAATACCGGAGCCGGATATCGATTATGTGCCGGAGCCGGACATCCGGTCGACGTCAATCGCTATGGAAAATATAAATGTCCATTTTTATACGATCCACGAAATATTTAAAATTTTTAAACCTCGCTGATCTTTTTTTTCGTTTAAAAATAAATTCTGAAACTTTGTCTTAAATGCGACAACCATGCAGCACAAATAAATAGCGAAGTTAAGCTAAAATCGAATGATGTCGAGTGTCTGTTGCGTAGGAGGCACCGCTATCAGTCGAAAGGTAAAGAAATTAACTAACCTACTGCGATAACTGTCATATCTGGTATCATTTGAATTCCAGTGAGGATTGTTAAATAAGATTGTTGAAACTACACTGCAAAAAATGTAAAGTCAAATTGACTCTCTCCAAAATAGGCTCTACGGGACTACACAAACTGAATCAAATTTGACTCCGCCAGAGTCAAATTTGGTTCAGTGAGAGGCAGGTTTGATTCACGCGGCGTTTGTCTGGCTCAGATTGTGTAGTCTCCAAGAGCGTATTTCGGAGAGAGTCAATTTGACCCACCATTTTTTGCAGCGTAAGTTAATCAGCAAGCGAAGCTTCTTGAAAGTGAATATTATATAATAGCTAATACAAGTTCATTTTTCCTATAACAGTATGAATTCTTTCTTAATCCTCCTACTTAGATTCCAACTTGAGTTATGATTGAGTTATGATACTGTAAACACTCAGTCAAATTTCTGCTGCCGTGCCTTAAAAATTCATGCTCACTGCAATTAATAAGTGATGCAGTGTTCCAACAGTGACTAAATTTTGCCGGAACAGGAGCAGGAATTGAATTCTTTGCAGGAATCGGACCAGGAACAGGAACCGGAACAGAAACAGGAACCGGAATTTGAAATGATTTTCATTACCAAATTACTGTTGCACTTTTCAATAAATTTTGCCAAAAATGGCTTAAGCAAATTTTAAACTATTTCACAATCAAGTTTGCGAAAACACATTAGACACAGTTTATTGATAAGGTTAAACTAATTGCCACCCGTTTCGAAACAACAATTTTGCCGAATATTTGAATGATCATCAATATAAGATTGACACGAAACCGTAAAAATTCCGGTTACTGCATCTTTTAATGCAAGAACATGAAATGCAAGAACATGAACAGTAACAGGAACAGGAATTGAATTTCGCAGGAATTTCGGCCGGAACAGGGATCACGGTTGAACAACCCTGGGTGATAGCTAGTATACTCACTTGAATGTTACCCGAGTAAGAGTAAATTAAATACTCTATAGTTGAATAACAGGATGAAAACGACAATCAGTACTCGCGAGCGAAAGCAAAAGCGAATGATTTTGCCGAAGGGATGAACTGGTGGGGAACGTATCCCGTGAAGCATTTCAGCAGACTTGCAAGACCGGGCGCAGCTTTTCGAACCTACGTCGACGAAGTATACGAGCCGGCTAAATGGTATTGCATTAACAGTTGGCATTGCTTGTAATTGATCAAAACATAGTACTGTTGCGAACCGATAAAGAGGGTGTTGACTGATATTTATTTCGCTACTCCAGGGGCACCGTTCCTTTTTGCTATTACGTTACTCTAGCGACCCAAAAAACAATAAGAGGGGTCTCCATATTGAGTTTCAAGCAGTAAAACTTTGTATCCCTATAAAACAGACATTTCTAATCAACAAAAATGGTTCAGAACAAGTACAGCTCAACCGAATAGAAAGGATATAAAAAGAAGGGTGTTGAGTCCAACTGACGTGGAGACAATTAAAATAAATAACAGTCCGTTAATTCCGTTCACAGAAAAATGAAACTAGACTGCGTCAGAAAGTTCTAGGTGCACAACCATACATCTTGTTGTAACAATTATGTTGTATATACAAAGCTCTGATAATCAAGTTGTGAATTGCCGCATCACTGAGTCGAGGGCCGTGCCTAGGGTTGCAAACCCCTCCAAACCAAAGTCCGAGCCTTTTTGAACAGTGTAATTCAAGAGGTTTTACCCGTACGATCTGTGGTTTACCGATACTCACCCCCCGAGGTAACCTGACCTTATCTTATTGTTTTATCTCCAGTACAAAACTTAATTTGCCATGTGTTGAAAAACAGCAAGAAGCCGGAGGCAATTTTAGCATTAAATCCTAAAACAAATTTTCAGTTTGATTTTGATCCAGCGTGGAATCCGATCCGTAGAATTGCCCTTATATACACCCATGCACTCCCTTCACAACAGATGTGTATATAAGTGGGTATAAAACAATTTTACCCGCGCTGCGCTTCACCCGCGGAAATTTTTTATTTTTTACCAGCGGGTATAGCCGCGCATAATTCTTTTACCCGCCACCCGCATTTAGCCGCCCTTATTTTTTCTTCTGCGTTCAATAAATACAATTGTGTAATTTTAAAGTGTATAAATTTTAGTCACTCGAATTTTTCGTTAATAAAAACTGTTTATTAGTAACTTTGAAAACAAACCATTCAGTAAAAAAAAGTAACGCAGGATAATATTGCACACTACACCTATCACCGGTAAAGTGGGGTATTTGCCGATGGGTGATCATGATCAGTGAACAAAAAGATCGTATTAATAATGGCACATTTCTTTTTGGTTTCGTCTCAATTTGTTTTAAAATTTCTTTCAGAAAACCGTTATTGTTCCAAGCGAAAGAAAAATATAACTTCTGTAGGAACAGCGAGGAATGTCTCAAAATGCCATATCATTAGCTGTATTCCATAAATTTCTGTTGAAATGAATGTGAAAAGTATTCCCGCGTACGTGGCCTAATTCAGCCATAACCGTAATCTTACTAACTATGTACTGTAAAAGCTCTTTGCAATTTTTAATGAAAATTTTACGCTAGTAAAGAATCGGAAATTTTTATCGGCGCTTTGAAATTGTTTACCCGCGCGTATACCCGAGTCGAAATTTTCTTATCCGTACCCGCGTTACAGGTGGGGGTACCCGCGAGTACCGCGCAGCTTTCTTCAGATAAAAAACGAATAGGTTTTTGCGTTACCTTTGGTACCGGTGTTGAGAAAACTTATGGAAACGAGCGAGAAGACACGCACATACCTGTATTCAAGCTTTGCAAAAAATTAGATTTATCTATTCAGCATACTTTTTAAAATTGTGTTTTCCATCGTTGAGCCCCTTTTAGGTCTGCCCCCGACCTTGTGGGACCGGGGGTGCGAAGCGCGGCCTTTGCAAATGCGTAGCCAGGATTTAAAATTCCAAAGGTATAATCTCTATAAGTCAGAAAGTTATGGGACGCCGCCTACCCTCGGCAACTTTCTGCTTATGCGAGATTAGTTAGATCGAACACGGCGAATCCTGCTAAGCCCGTGACTGGGGTAGGTCTACCAAGTGGCCACGACATATAGAGAGTTACGAGGATCCGACAAATACGCAACACCCCTCAGGTCAACATCCGCCAAGCCACACATGGACCTGGGAACTAGCAACTTCGCCCAGCCCCATGACAAGTAACTTAAGTCGGGAATCCCAGTTAAACGTCCTAAGCCTAAGCGTCCCGACAAGTTACTAATTCCCAAAATCACACACCCAGCTTGACAGCGTTGCTCCGCGAAACGCTGCATCGGACCTGACTAGAATAATTCATATCGCCTGCATAGGCGACGCCGAAATATATACATAGCGAAACTGTGCGAGCAGAATGACAATCTGCGAGCACTATTAGGGATAAAAATGCAGAACCAAATTCGTATACTCAGACGCTACCAATTTTCTCTATATCTAAAATCTCACACAAATTGGGATAAAAACCACGGAATTGAAACTAACTGCTCAGAATCCACAAACCTGGCTATCTCACAAACCACACACTAGATTATGATAAAACTTTAAACCCTGAATCCGATTCCATACACGTGGTACAATATTTAGGCCGGCTGACGAATTCATTTCACAATCTTAAGCTAAAACCTATGTGTGCTAATTCCAGGCTCATTCCGTTCAATACCGACAGGCACAAAATCTACGGGTCCGGGTAAAACTGCTTACTGATTCACAAACCTGTAGGTGACTAAAACCACTCGAGTAAGAGAGATACGAAAAATGCGGGTCGACCCATGAGAAGCTTACGCGTGGTAGACTAAGATGCTCAGACCCAAAACAGGAAAACGAGAGCTTAGGCCTAAGACAGAGAGCAGGATGATGATGCGCATCGGATTGAAAGAAATAAGACGGAACATACTTAAGGTGCGAAAGCGTCGCAGGGTAAACTAAGCTGAGTCCCCACCATGCGGGTGGATCACTTAGGCCTATGCGGGGTGAAAACAATAAACCATAACACCTGAGTATAGCAGCTCACTATACTCTCCAAAATTTATTAGTACGAAAACGAATACTTAACTCACAAGAAAAATAATTATAGCTAACAAATTTCATATACCTTTAACATTGACCCTATGATTTACCTGATCATCCGCTAGGTTTTTAGCTTGCAATGCATCCAGTTCAGATTGAATGTCCGGTGTCGGCTGACCAACGGTCCACCGATAACCGGAGGTTGACGGCTTAAACACCTCAGCTTGAGGGTTTAGCGGGGATGACTGTTTTGATGTATCCGAGTCCATAATTTACTTTAATTAAACTAATTGGCACTAATTTTAGGTGGCTAACGACAGCACTGAAACTTATGCAAGTAATAGTTAGACCAAGCTTTAACTTGCAATAGGGCTAGCTTTTCCAGAGCGCACACTAACTTATACAAAGCCAAGATGTAACTCCAAGTTAGGATAAAATGCAATCTTACCACAATTTCTGGTATTTCATGCGACGGGCACGGGAGTGGCCGAGCATGCGGATTGTCCCGAGTCACGCCCTGCCAAAAGGGAGACTCAGCCGCTGTCCAATTGCACCAGTCAAGGCCCGTAGTCCATGACCAACCTACCCGGAGCTGCGGGAGGTGTGCTTGCTTAAATCTATATGCCATGTAAATTTCCCAAAATTACAAAGTGTGAATCTCACTACAATCCTACTGATTTTCGCGAGTACAAAACAAAAGCCGAGAAAACATGAAAAAGCAACCAACTATTAGGAAAACCCACAACTATGTTAATTTATCTCAGCGGCTGAGATCTGAAAGGTAATTTCTTAACCCCGGCTATTTTGCATAACCGGTTATTATCAACCCAAACCTACAAAACTACAAAACAACATATATCCAATTCTAGTTTTAGAAAAATCCAAAACAACACGTATTACAAAACGACATATTCGAAAACCGCGAACTAAGCCAAAACTCATGTAACCTTATTTAGTAGCTAGCTAAATATCACAAAAATAACGAAATATCTCAAATCGTGATATACATTTTTCAAGACCCAGAATACGTCAATTCAGATAGAATTTAAGGGTTTTAGACCCGTTTTATAAAATTCAGCAGGTTTCGAACCCTATTACTAAGTTTTACCATGATTGAAACTGAATTAAGCCAAATTCAGACAATTATTGAATTTCACAAAATTCGAACATTTTGTAAGTTAGATTTTTGACCCGAGAACAGTTGTACTAGACTTGAAATGAGTCAATACCGACTATTCGCAATTGTTTTCAACCTTTTTAAGCTATGGGAGCACCCACAGCTCACCCGGAACGGATTTACAAAGTCTGTGCATTTCTACGAGTTATATCGATTTCCAGACCTGTGCACATGAGCATACAGCAACCCTCCAGAGCTCCGAAACTTCAAGGGCTGCCCATTACGGCTCAGAATCTTCCGAATCAAAGCTCCGCTAGCTGGCGTGAGCTTGCACGGGATCCTCTCGCTCCAGATATTATCATTAACATTTTTGTGCAGCCCGAAAGCTCACACATTCCCTCAAAAATGTGATCCCAGCTATTATCCACCTAAATTCTGCTAGAATTTAAAGGCGCTGGGTGCAATGACATCTGTACAATCTCCACTCAGGACAAAGTGCCCAAATTTGAACGTATTGAATGCCAACGCAGAAATCTTAGTTATATATTTTTTTCTTCCTGGACTATAATCTCCCGTATCTGAGCTGATTAAATTTTAAAATGGTAACGTGGGTCGCATAGGGCATGAGTCAACTACCCTCGAGTCTGAGTGGCACCCGAATCATGGATCGTGACCCATTTTCACCTCTGGCAAATAGTGTATCAGCAAGCATGACTTAATATTTCTGACTTAAATTTGTTTGGCAAGCCAAAGCGTGGCTGTCTCGTTAATACGTTTATGAGCCCATGGATAGAACAGGGCCGGATCGTTTTCCGGAGGGCTATAATAGAGTCAGTTTAAGCTTTGGATTTATGGTTGTGCTTAGGCTTAGGCTTAGGCTTAGGAATAGGCTCATCCATACGCTTAGGCTTAGGCTTACGAATATGCGTATACTACTGTTCCGGCCCTGTTCTATACATGGGCATGTTTATGGAGTATATAATGAAAAATTTACAACTCTGAATTACTTTTAGCTTAATGAGATCAGCGTCTGTTGCGCATATGTTGTTCAATAAACATGGTGAAATTGGCAACCAATTAAAACGATGCAATAGTTACAGCGCGTTAAATCCAGCTCAAGTGTTGCCTTATGACGATCGAGTTGCACCGCGTATGGTGACAACGTATAACGCATATACGTAAGTCAACTGAAAATTCAGTGAAATATAGTTTCGAACCGATGGAAGACTATAATTTAAAAAGCAAAAGTTTTCTACGAGACTAAACGGTTGCGTTATACATCACTGTGCCGCACGCCGCCGCACGCTGCCGCTTCTATGCGTTGCCAACAAAAACATATGCAAAATCTGTTTAATGGAGTGCGACAGCTTTTAATAAACAAAATTCATCATCCAAAGGGATGTGCTATAGTTCACTGCGCTGCACGCCGCCACTCGCCGCCTCACGCCGCCCCATGCCGCCACACGCTGGCAACACGCCAACGCTGCTGTACGTTGCTAACAAAAACATAGGCAAAATTTTTTTAAAATGGCGTACGACAGCTTTTAATAAACAAAATTTGTCGTGAAGCGCGCCGGCGTCCCGCGTCCCGAGGCGAGTATAGCGCAACCCTCAGGGTGAAGGCGTTTTACTTTTTAAAAATTTAACGTCATCCGGCGATATCCATCACACTGTCTTGCACACGCTATAATGCATACGCTTCACACATGCAACATAAATACCGGTTAAAATTAAGCGTTATTCCACAACGGTGCAGTGAACAAATCGAAAATTCGAGAGTAATTTAAATGTTTTGCGAAGGGTTATTGGGCTGAATTACGGCTAGGGATACGACATATATGTAAAGTATATAGTTTTGAATTTATAGTCGACCTAGCAGTTGGTATCAAACAGCGCGAACAGAACGAATCTCCCGTCAAGTGTACTATCATACACCGTTGAAGCCGCGAGCTCGACGTATTGATTTTGCCACGCTGGAAAAAAGTAAACCAAGACCGTATCAAAGTGTTACGAACGTTCCAGGTGAGTTTCGGGGTGTTACAAGAAAAAATGACTCCACAAAGTGACTTCCCAGTGAGAGTTTACCGGTAGAATGTGTCTTCCTCAACGCATGATACTCTAAAAATCTGTGTGAGGATTGACTTTCTTCTGGTAAAAGACTGAAAATGTCCCTATTGCGGCTTGTGACCACTGCCAGATGCATGGTTCCTGATTTCGTTCAGTTTCATCCGAGCTTAATACAGTTCCTGTACCGCAGAAAGTATTTGACGCAGATAGAATCGATATATGTAACATGGCTAAGGTCACTGGGCAAATGTAAAAAACCGTGGCCGAACAGTATTATAAACTTATTCCTGAAGCCTTACCAAAGCCTAAGCCTACGCGTAAGAATGAGCTTATTCCTAAGCCTAAGCCTAAGCCAAGCAAAAATTAGTCTAAAGCTTAAGCTTATTCTATTCTAGTCGCACAGAAAAGCGTTCCGCCAATGATCTTTACATGGGCCGGTAAATGGATAACGGCACCTGGTTTCTGTGGCCGATAGGAACACATTTTTGCAACGCTTAAGCTCAGGCTTAGGTTTAGGAACACGCTTAATCTACTGTTTGTCACTAAAAGTAACATTGGCCCAAAAAATGAGGCGAAAGCTTTTAAACGGAACTGTTTCTACAAATATTAAACTCGATTGAATACGAAAAAAGATGCTTAAATGATTCACTGCGCTTCAGAACGATGAGTCAATTTTCATATGAGGGTCATTTTTACTAGTAAAAATTGACTCTCTCTCTGGTAAACCAGGGGAGTCACTTTTTACAGGTAAAAAATGACTGGAGTCATTTTTTGCGGAAGTCAACGCTACAACAGTGGTGGTTGTACTGCAGCACTTGTACTTATACATTATACACCCACAAGTTTTCGTTCTAAGCCGACGGCTATAAAGTCTAATCATTCAAGTCTACGTTTAGGTTTAAGTTATGTCGACAAAATGTGAAAGTTTCAAACACTGTGGTGTGAAAGTGTGCAAAATATGGTACACCGAGCCATACAGGGTTATACTAACGGTTCAAAACTAAAACATTTTGTGGATAGCGCAAAAAAAACTATAGGAATACTCGATCTTTAATCGGGCAAAACACTTACAATTAGTTGCGCTTTAGTCAAATTAGCTAAGGATACGCTAGTTGTCATCGGTATATAACCGTTGCTTGACACGCTTTACGTAATGCATAAAGTAGCTCTTTCGCATAAGGGTTGCGCTATACTTGACTTCCGGCGGCGTCCGTCACCGTTCGTCACCCATCCGGCGCCTGTCCGTCAACAAACGTATAGCGTAACCCTTAATTTTCATAGGAAAAATTTGCTGAACGGACAATGTGGTGTACAGGGCGGCTAAAATTTCTGTGATACAGAGGAATAAAAAAGCTTAGCTTTTCTAAAGAAGGAAATCAAGCAAAGGAGCCACTTAGCTAACATGCGTTGATGTCAAGCTTACCGCGTCTCTCTTCAGCCCGTAAAGATTTATAAATATTGTCAGTGTTTTATATTTCTTCACAAATGCCGTAGCAGATTCGACTATCATATCCGACTTGTATTTTATACAGGGTGGTCGCCTCCATTTCATATCCGGAGATATATCCTTGATTAAGCTATTTTTGACTCCGGTTCGCCAAAAGATTAATTTGTTTGTACAAATGCTTTGCCTGTAGAATTTTCAAAAAAAGTATATCTGTCGTAGCCCAAGTCGTAATTAAACCCAATTCTCAATTGGGATAGTTCAAAACGGAATTGCGACTTGGGCTAACCCAAGGCGGAATCATGTCAGATAAATCTGTGCGGTTTCTAATTGGTTACTTAATAGTCGTAATCCTGCTTGATTCCGCTTTGCTCAGTAAAACAAGCTGTTAGATAGCCAATAGGTGGCGATTACTTAGCTAATCAGAAAAAAGTATTTGCATCAGCCAATCGTGTTTGAGTATGGCATTAAGGTAATAATTAATCACGAGGAGTGCACTTGTCGCATAGAAAAAAATTACGCTGTGGGCTAGCCCAAGTCGTACTTACCCCTTGGACTAGTCCAATTGGGAATTAGGCTAAATTACGACTTGGGCTACGACATATCCTCTATGCTTCCCGTTGTATACGTCTCTGATTTGACAGCAATATTTTAAAGCTGACTGGGCTCGATTTTACTATCCGTTCGCCTACGAACAAGGCAAATGGCGTGGCTACAAAGTGATGGCACCGTTGATGTATACGAATTACGATCGGGTTGAATCACGGCCATACATGAGATATTTAGCGTCCTGCCGTAGTTACCGTGTACCGGAACAAGTTTATCATTACACACTGTCCCAAGTTGAACGTCCGTACGGTTTGTCTATTAAATGTTGATATGTATGATTTTGACTTGAAGTGATTTTGTTGTGTCATTCTGCAAGCTTTACATATATCCTCGGGATGGCAAATGTTTGAAATTTTCAATATAAACTCTATGGCCAACGTAAAGAACAGGGGAGGAACAGTATTATAAGCATACTCCTAAGCCTAAACCTGAGCCTTAGCCTTATCCTAACCGTAAGAATGAGCATATTCCTAAACCTAAGCTTAAGCCTTAGCCTATAAGCCAAGCAAAAAATAGTCTAAAGCTTAAGCTTACTCTATTGTAGTCCCACAGAAAAACGTTGCGGCCCTGATCTTTACATCGGCCAACTCTATAAAACTTATTTCGACCGTATGAAGCAGCCCTGCAACCACGGATTCTTGAAGGGGCAAACAACAGTTCTAGGATTTGGAGGCAATGGAAATTTTCAATCATAGAATTCTTTAGCTATATATCGGAGACGAACCGCTTATTTGCGGAACTGCAATAAAGTTAGGTTAGTCTTTAGACTAATTTTTGATTTAGACTTAGGAACATGCTTGTACTACTGTTACGGCCCTGTTAATATACATTGGTTAATTCTTATAAAGCATCGAAAAGATATTCGGCCAACGGGGTCGAACACGTTGGTATGGGCGACGGATGTCCCTTTAGCCCCTCTCATTCACCGCGTTAGTCACGGTATTCTTAAACGCAATTTCGTAAATGATTTCAGCGTTTAGTACCTTCCGTTTTTGGTTGATTGTAAATTTGCAAAATGCATTATATTTAGAAATTTTCTTTCAAAACTTAAGTATGCTTTAAAAATTCGAGCTCAACTTTCTTGGGTCCTGGAGTCATTTATACACTACAATCAGAGATAATTGACGTTTATGGACTCTAATTAGGGATTAGGGACTCGATCCGCTTACGGACTTTTATTAGGAATACGGAATCCTATTGATTGGAACTCAAAATGGGGACCCCCTCTTATTCGGGTCACTACATTAGGCAGTATAATTAAACTAAACTATACGTTATATATTAATAATAAGCAATCGTGGATTTGATGCTACACTGTAAATTGCAATGAGTTGATTAATCAATTCAGCTAGCGAGTTGCTTATGCCTAAATTAATATCAGTAAACATTAACTCACTCTGAGTTGAGTTGTTTCTTTACTCGGAGTTGAGTTGGATCTGCGTGAGTTGTTTAATTAGTCAGAATAAATTGAATCAGCTTAAAATTCTGAGTTCTGATAATCCTAACTCAGAATGAGTGATTCAACTCAATCTGAATTAAAATCAAATCACTAAAATTTACATTGTAACAACCTAACGTTTTGATAAGCATTATTCATTTAGGCCCATAGCCAGCTCACTTTGCTAGGGGGGCTAAAAATTTTGCATGACGGGCATTCACGGGTTTTCAATGACTTACAAACAAGGCTTTATAACTTTCTAGGGGGTATAAAATATATATCCAGTTTCAATGTTTATGAAAGATGCTGTTTAAAATGTGAAAAGAGCTTACAATTATAATTTTGACTCAATTCTTTAATAAATTTTTTCAATTTCACTGTCGTATTTAATATGCCTTTTGATTTTTGCTGTTTACATATCGCTAGCTGTAGATATTTTAAATTTGTGTTCTATAACGTGTTAATAAAACAAAATCATACATTAACTATAGATTGGTTTGCCGGAAAACAGTTTTTTGGCCAAGTAATATAAAACGAGTATTGTGTTAGTATTTGGATAGTTGCTGGCACTAATTGTTGTACCTAAAGTCGTAGTAGTAGTAGTACAGTAGTAGATACCTTTTACTACCTGCAATGCAAAAACGGCCCATGTTTACTTTTAGGGGCGTCCAGGCTTTTGGTGGGTCTATAAAAGAGTAGGTTTAGATTCTAGATTACATTTTTTGCTTAGGCTTAGGCTTAGGTTTAAGCTTAGGAACACATTTTTGCAACGCTTAGGCTCAGGCTTAGGTTTAGGAACACGCTTAATCTACTGTTTTGTCCCTAAAAGTAACATTGGTCCAAAAAACTGTAGGTCTTATAGCGTTTTAGAGACAAAAAATGGAAAATATAGAATAGTAAACCAAGTATACTGAAAAGGTCAGCTGTTTTTCATACCAGTTTGAAGTCGGAAACCGTTAGAGGTGTTTCTGGTTACAATTTGCCTTGAGTGTAAAACCAAAGTCGAAACCGTTTCACGTTATAACTTTAACTTTGATTGGCTTAATTTTATTTTTTCAAATTGTCTTCTGCCTAATACTGCGTTCACTCTGCGAAATGTAAATACAACGATATACAACGCAGATGGTTATGCATTACGCATTTTTTATTTTGCCGATAATATGAACCAAGAACGTGCTCAATGACAAATTCAATGGCGTAAATGGCGTACCGCATTTTTTGGATTGGGCACAGGTGCCTTTTCCATGCAATTTCGTCAACTTTTACAATTCAGTCAGCCAATGTTACTTTAAGCGGCGTAACACTAGATTAAGCGTATTCCTAAGCCTAAGTCTAAGCCTAAGCGTTGCAAAAATGAGTTCCTAAGCCTAAGCCTAAGCCTAAGCCTAAGCAAAAAAAAGTAATCTAGAATCTAAACCTACAGTTTTATAGACTCACCAGAAAGCTGGACGCCAATTAAAGTAACATGGACCATTCAGTCAGTGGCTTATAGAAACTATCTTAAAAGTATCGAATGTTTACTGGAACAAACTCTTGGTTATTGTGCTTCAAACACGCCAAAAGAATTCACTATGGTCTGCTGTGACGATTAATAAATAATGAGACATTTTCAAATTAGGTTTAGGTATATTCAACCCTGCCTTTATTGTGTTCGAGTAAAAATAAAACGTTGTTAAACCTTTTTTAAACCAAACCGTTCTATGCTTTGTCATACGTTGTTCCGCTCAGCGCCAATGTGGTGAACACGAGGCTGATTTTAAAACAATTTGCGTAAGCGCTTATTGTAAAATTAGCTTATAAGCTAGTGGTTTTTGTAACTAAACGAAATGGTTTATTTTTTATTGCCAACTTTTTACCTAAAAATTTTACCAACAACGTTGGTTCAAGCGGATTGGCAAAACCTGGTAACTTTCGATAGAGCAATTAATTGCGAAAATTAGGCAAGGAGGCCTTTAGTAAAGCTTGTAATCATTAACAAACAATGACACCTAAACATCACTACGAATAAGACATTCATTTTTGTAATTTTGTAAAAGTTTCATAAAGGCAAGTTTATTCTCATTACTGCAAAAAATAATTCTGTAGATTCTTAAAAACATTTCCACGTTCAGGTGTTTAACCCTTTATTTCAAGGTAAGATTCTCTCCAGAGTCTCTCGGGTGGGAGTCGTTTACGATGGCCACTTAGCTATATGAGCTTGACGCTCTAGCCCGAGGGGGCTCTCATGTCTCGTGTCTGTGTGTGTTATGAGCATATTACGTGTATTTAGTTGCTCATAGTATAGTCTGTGAGTTTAAACAGGTAACTGGCAGGGTAAGCAAGTGTCTGCCTTTTAAAAGATAAAATATAATGCTATAAACATTGTTGTGCTCTGAATATAATTTTATTTCATTTTCCACAACCAAAACACTTTCTTTTCTCAACACTAAAGGTTTTAAATCAGCTTCATACGAATTACCCTGCACGAGATATAGCGAACTAAATGCCGTTTGTTTAGTCATGGTTGGTTTGCCAACTTTTACTCTACAGCTTTTTTACTTATAGGCAGGGTCGGAGCAGCCACCAAACCACCTCTACGTTGGTATCCCCCACCCTGGAATTTAGGGGAGCCCCCACCCACCCCTGTCTGCTCCGGCACTGCTTATAGATGCCGACCAGGGTCGTAAATTTAAACAGAGCGGGGGTGGACGCGGCCCTGTCTGGACATCTTCGCACCTGTATCTCAAAATTTTTTAGACAGCACAACCAAAGGTTGCGTTAATAAAATATTTCTTGCCCAAGTCTCAATGCCCTCGCCATATACAATTCCCAGTTGTGGGCTTTGAAAATTGCCAATAGCGTTGACAAGTTTTTGTCGCTATTAAAGTTCGAGGTGCACATTTTATAGTTGAATACAGCAGTTTTTCAGATAATCGGTCTCAGCTGGTGGTCTTGGTATTGACCGAAGTTTTCTGTTTTTTGGTTAGCATGCTTGCTGCAATCAGAAGTACCGGAAACTGCAATTAAAAGCACGTCGTGGCCTTTTAGAGCTGTTTTCAGAAGCTTGAAACTGTTTTAAAACAGATTTTATTTTTGACTTCCACATCAGGGCCCACGTATAGAGAACAGGGCCGGAACAGTAGTATAAGCATATTCCTAAGCCTAAGACTAAACCTAAGCCTAAGCGTATGGATGAGCCTATTCCTAAGTCTAAGCCCAAGCCTAAGCCTACACAAAAAACTTAGTCTAAACCTTAAACTAACTCTACTATAGCCTCTCCGGAAAACGATCCGGCCTTGTTCTATACATGGGCCCCACAACAGCATGGTGTAAAGGTTTTTTGACTATCATAAAGTTGCGGATCACAGATTATGTATTTGCATAAGATTTCGTATTTTCGAACCATTCAGTTGAATTAGGATGCTTTCGAAATTAAAGTTTATTGGGACGTCAACCAAGGTCAATCGATTATGTATTATTAATTCGAATATATACATTGAAAAATTAAAAAAATTTCCAAACCTCAAAAATAAGGGTGCGTAAACGTGGATCGCAGTAAAGCAATTTTGCGCGGGTATACCCGAAGGTAAAGAAATTGAAACTTCCGTTGGTAAACGGCGTGAGCCTAAAGAAATCTTTACTTACGCCTCTGCTGCTACATATCGCTCAGCCTTCCGCGTTACAAATTTCTCGATCCGTCCGTGCTATGTTGCCATTATTTTTCGCGTATCGGTTATTTGTACGGTAGATATAATACTAGCGATGTCCCAGAAATCAACACCTGAACCAACAGAAATTGAAATTTGTCAATGGATTGATGAAGGCAATTACAGAAAACTCGAACGAGCAATCGTGAAGGGTAAAATTGGTTTGATTGAACAAAAAACGCGTCACTATAACGAAATGTGTCGCTATATAAAGTCAGCTGTCGCACATTTGGTACGTTTGGCAGTGCCTTGTTTTAAGGAGATGACTGGCTTCTGGTAAAAAATATGGATTGCTCCTCTAAAACTGACAATATATTTTGTTAGCCTATTATATAACACAAAACAGCTGCTGCAACATACTTTGGACTTCCGAACACATTGCAATTTTTAATACAGCGAAATATTTGCTATACCTACTCGGGCCATTGTTGCTGTAAGGGGCGTAACAGTAGATTAAGCGTATTCCAAAGACTAAGCCTAAGCCTAAGCGTTGCAAAAATGTATTGCTAAGCTTAAGCGTAAACCTATGCCTAAGCCTAAGCCTAAGCCTAAGCCTAAGTTTAAGCCTAAGCCTAAGCAAAAAATGTAATCTAGAATCTAAACCTACTTTTTATAGACCCACCAGAAACCCGGACGCCCCTAAAAGTAACATGGGCCCATACTCGCGTGAAAATCTGCAAAATTTCAGTTGCAAAAAGTATCTACACCAACCAGTAAACTCTGGACTTAGACTCCGCAACTGCGTTGGCAAAACGTAGACGTTTTGTAGGAGGCTTCGGCAAATTTTCTCGCTATTGAATTGGATTAGGAATACATCCTCGTGTTCTTGGTTCTCTTCCAGGAATTCGAGAACAGGGGTGTCGGAGGTGTCATGTTGACACATCATATACTTAGGCTTGTCGGTGAGGCGTCTAAAAAGCAACAAACTAAAGTCTTAGCCCGTATTCTCAAATGTGTGTATGTAGCACCTGTTACCAGCTGGTGATAGGTCTTGTAAGTTTTAAACCAAGGAATGATGAGGTTTGTAATTTACCATATCTACTGCATTTGATTTACTCTATATCTGTGTAAATTTTAAGATCTGCAATTGCAACAGTTCGTTAGTTTGTAAACCGATCGCTAACTGGTGATTGATGCTGTACGCATTTCAGAATATGAGCCCTTGTGTTGAATGATTAACATTTAATGCAAAAATAACGAATGCTTTATACGTTCGTTTATAGGACGTAACAGTAGATTAAGCGTATTCCTAAGCCTGAACCTAAGCCTAAGCGTTGCGAAAATGTGTTCTTAAGCCTAAGCCTAAGCCTAAACCTAAGCAAAAAAATGTAATCTAGAATCTAAACCTACTGTTTTATAGACCCACCAGAAACCTGGACGCCCCTTAAAGTAACATGGGTCCAAATGCGTATGTGTTAAAGACAAAAATTTTACAGGACAAACTCAAAGAATGTCATATTGCAATAAAGAACGGTGATCTAAGACGGCTAAAGTTACTTGTTGATCGCAAAAACTTAATAACCGCACGTGATGCTTCCGGTAAAACGTGTATTCATCGCGCTGTCGAATCGTCGAAGCCTGAAATTGTTCAATATTTTGTTACCGTTTCACCAGATTGTTTAAGCGCATTGGATAAAGTGAGTTTGTAACAACACCTTCATGAAACATTTTTTGATGGGTCCTGTTTGAGGATTTATTGAACCACCTGCGTAGAGTAGGGATAATAACGTTACTAGTTTGGCCGATGTATACCAACCTTGACCCTTTATTATTTAGTTCGAGCGTCTAGTAGCCCGTTATATGATCAGGGGTGTAGCCAAAGATCAACCAAGAAGACCATGACCACCTGGGCCAATGGAAGGAACAGGGGCGGAACAGTATTATTAGCAAATTTCTAAGCCTACGCCCAAGCATGAGCGTAAGAACGAGCATATTCCTGAGCCTAAGCCTAAGCCTAAGCCTAAGCCAAGCCAAAAAAATAGTCTAACGCTTAAGCTTAATCTATTGCAGTCCCACAGGCAAAAGTTCGGCCTCTGATCTTTACAAGGGCCACCACCTGCAAGGCAGGAGGATTTGCTTCCTTGGTGACAACAAAATTAAGCGATGCGAAATGTGACCCATGGGCAAACCTAGCGTCAGCAATGATAAATAATTGAATAATTGCTTGAAAGCGGATGTCTTTAATTTTCATGAATGGCCAACGCCAAAAAATACGCTCCAATGTTTCTTGTCCCTTGGGCCTTCAGATATAACCTTGCTACGAATGGGGGCTACCATGAAGAATTTGCTGTGTTTTGTTTCACGCTCAAAATGTTTACACTTCTTCAATTTTACACTCTGTTGCTTGATTGTTTTGCCTACTAACCAGTGTAGAACTTTCCAACAATGGGTAGTGCACGTTTCTGCGTTAGCTGTATGGTTGTGAATCTATGTGTTTCTAGGGTTTATTGATATCTAAATGTCTAGAAGGTGCGAATAAACAGTAAATCAATGAAAATTTCGGTGCTAATTGTGCCAGATGCTCAAACCAAATTTGACACGTTTGTTTTCACAATAGGGAGTAAAAGTTTAAATTCCAGCGTCCTGTTCCGTTTTGTGAATTTAGAGAATATCTGTTATAAAATCGTTAGTTCTCAGAAACAAACTCTGGTTTGATAGATTAAACCCATAATCAGGCGAACTTAAAGTTAAATTTTACAGTAAAAACGGCTAAACTTTTAAGAATGTTGATGATTTAATTTGATATTTGACACTTTCAGAACATTGTCAGGTATTTGAGTATCCTTTCAAATAGTTTGTTAGTTTTTAGTTCCCTTGCGGAACCCTAACCGCGTATTGTGTGTTTATTAGCACTCTTGAGGTTAGAGTTTAACTGAACTGTTAGTGTTTGGTTCTTTTGTTAGCGTATGCTTGGACATTCTCATGCGGGACTCTAACCAGTGTTATTATTTAGCGAAACTCTTGTGGCTTCGAATGTGATTCGGCTAAAAGTTAACTGTTGTGTGAATTCTAGGATGCTGCCGAATGATTGTGAGCTGCGATGTTTTGATGATGACAGTAGTGTTATATTCCAACTCCGTGCGTATTGTGTAGTGTCGAGTTCTATTTTTTTGTTTTTTTTTTTGTTTTTTTTTTTTTTTTTTTTTTTTTTTTTACTAAATTTTTTTTTTTTTTTTTTTCTGTTTTTTCTCTTTTTTGGGGTTTGGGCGTGCTGTTGGGCTCGTTTTGCTTCCTCGCTGGTTTGCTTTTGTTTGCGCTTGGTTTGTTCGCCCGTTTTTTCTTTTTTGTTTGGGGGTGTGGGGGTTTTTTGTCGTCGGTGTTTTTTTTTTTTGCCCGCGGGGGTGGGGGGGGCCTCTTTTTTTGTTGGTGTGGGGGGGGGTTCCGGGGGGTCTCCTCCTTTCTTTTCTTCTTTGGGCCTCTCCCCCTCCCCATGTTGATAGTGGGTGGTTTTCTGATACCGGCAGTTCCGTTTGCTGTTGTGTGCGTTTTGACGCTTAGGTTGTTTCTGTTAGCAGATTTAGGAGTGTTGTAGATTGCACATGAGTTGTGCACACCGACAATGACGGGTCTAAGGGGGGCACCCCGGCCGTGCCCCCCAACAGCATTTCGACAAAAATTATATAGAGTGTCAATTGCTGTTCTACGCTGTTTACCTGTTTTATACACAATAGTATAAGCAGCTTATAATAAGCTGCCCTGTTATTTTAGTGCAGTCTCGGATGATTAGATGTTTTGTCGTCACTAAGCAGGGTGGCACCGAACCAATAATTTCACTGATTCCGAACCTTGATTCTGAAAATGTTTTCATATAGATAAAAGTACATTTATATATTCTATAAAATAAACAGTGGCCAATGCCAACAGCACAAGCCGAAAAATATGCAGGTAATAGAAACGTGTGAATTTTGAAATATCGAGAACAAAAATTCATTGAAAATAAATTGAAGTCTATAACCGCGAATGCTAACACATTTTCCAAAAATATCAGACAATTCTAACTCATTCAAAAACAGAAACCGATTTGCTGAAGCTGACTGGATTTTGCTTTTCCAAAACTGAATTGGCTTCCGAATCCGAGCCTTTTAAATTTGTGCCTGTTTGAAAGTAAATCTGAATTTATGTTGTCACCTTGTTGTTTAAATCTAAATGGCGTTGATACGTTAGTTTTATTTGTGATTCATTTCAATTGAACGAACGTAAACAAGTCAATTTTATGGCAATAGTTCGTGATTTGTCTGTGGGTCAAAAATATGTTTATTACATATGAAATTTTGCCCCCCTCTATTTTAAAATCCTGGATCCGCCACTGCACACTGAGTTACTGAACAATCCAATATGGACCCTTACTATTTATTAAGGTGGCTTTACATGCTCCAGTATTGATTCTGCTCAAGTCAGGTTCTTGGCTACGCCAGTCCATGTAAAAAAGGAGGCGGAAAATTTTTCTGTAGTGCTGCAACCGAGTAAACTTAAGCTTTAAACTAATTTTTTGCTTAGGCTTAGGCTTTAGGTATAAGCTTATTCTTACGCTTGTTCTGTACGTTTGCCGCAACGCCCGTGCATATGTTTCTTTTTGTTTGTTGGGATCGTTAAAATAAAAAAATCTGTTTAACCTCAAAGAAATCGAGTCCTTACATTGCAATAACTTGGCTTCAAAATCGTGCTGTAAGCCAAACTTGTTTACGGCAGCAAAACACCGCAATTCTCGCCGGATGCGTAACAGAAAGCCTAATATGATCTCGCAACCGCCGTTTTGTAACAAGTTGTATGTATAGAGCGGTCTGACTAATCTTCGTCAAACTGTACGTTCAGGCACCGTGCAAAGTATTAATGTGATTTGTAGAAACTGTAGAAGTTACCATGGTAATTTGATTCATATAAACCTATATTTCATGACTATAGTAAAGGTTCTTTTTGTGCTGTTTAAAGTTTGATTCTTTGATTTTATGATGATTTATTTTCTTATGTATTTGTCTTTAAGGTGAAGCCAGTTCAACTTTAGCGGCAGCTCAAGCGCGTATATAAATTTTTTTGCAAAGTATTGGCCGATTTGTCTAGAAGTATAAAAGGAAAGAACTTTACAAATTTGAAATATTAACCCTTTATCACATGAATATCTTCTATTTCCCCTGAGACCTACTTTTATGCTACGATTCGAACTTCAGTGACTGGAGTGGGAGGCGAATACCATAACCACTCAGCTATAGGAGCTTGACGATCGAGCCCGAGGGGGCTCTAACGTCTTGTGGTGATTGAGTACTATGTATATCTGCTGCAATTGTTTAACACTGTGCGATATATATTATTTAATTTATATACACTGCGCTGAGTTGCCTATGGGCAACTCAATGTGAGAAGGGGTTAAATTTTCACAATGAGACTACCGCCCATTCTTCTTCTAGATCCACCGTGGCGTAGGGCAGTTATAATGCTTGTTGAAGCCTTACACAATAATTGTTACTCTTTTCGCACTACTGAAAAATTATTTGCAACATAATTACTCTGGGGTTTAATCCAGCAAATCATCGATTTACGCCAGTGAGATCCAGAGAAAGACTCAGTGCGCTCGAACCTCTAATACTTGGGACACTCCTCTTATTACCTTCCTTTTAATTGATGCCCTATAAGGCCAATAGGAGACCCAGCTAAAACCAATCCACAATGGAGTTCAAAATTTTTTACGCCTTTGGACAATTTGAATTAATCTCAAATACCTTATAAGGTGTCCCATATCATAGGTTGGAAGGACTGGATACTTAAACATAATGAAGTATAACACTCTCAAAATCAATCATTTATCTCCATGGATATAATTTGCCTGTATTGGGTGTTCAGTATGTGGTTTGACGTTAACGTCAGCGAAAGTATAACTTGTTATTCCTTAAGGTATAGGGCTTCGTTGCACTGATAGCGGAGTTTCCGTTTCCCGTTTCATAAGGTTTTATAATCTTCGAGATCAGGATTAGATCTCGGTGTGTCGAACGAAAACAAGCATCCAAAGATTTGCTACGTTTTGTGACAACTTATAATTACAAACGGTTTCAAAACGTTTAATAACATTACTTCTTGTACTCTGCCAGCTATTATGTTGCAATCTGTCTTTTCTAGGTTTAGCAGTGTCGCAGTAGAGTTGCTAAGACATGTAATAAAGTCCCTCCCCACACCCTTGTACTATATTGTCAAGATATGACCTTCCGAATCAATGCGAAGAACTTCAAAGTTGTTTTGGTCGAGTGCAGGTTCCAACAATAGTGCAAATTTAAATCTACGCCTAAGCCTAAGCGTAAATCAAGAGTTCTTAATGTATTACTTGTATGGAAGTAATAACATTGTTTGAACTCGCATAGTGGATTTAGTTCTACCAAGACTAAAATAATGACAAGAGTGTGTAACTCTTGGGGACACGAATGCTACCAAATGTACCGCCTGGCGTTGCGTGTTTGGCCGACCCCCCTTGTTTAAAGGGGGAGTCGCTATCACATAAACACCCCTAAATTAAACTGTAAGGCGATCATGTTTGACGCTGCATACATAAAGTGCCAAGGTTCGTACTGGTTGTACTCCCCTCTAAATAAAGGGGATGGGTAAGGCAAAAACGCAATGCACGCCGGGTGTATTTTTCTACACAGGATGTACCCAGTTGCAAACTCTTGTTGAAGTATGCATCATCCGCTCTTGGTTCTACTAACTCACCAGTGTTGACCTATCCACAGGGGTACGATAGCAACAACACCGCTGATTTTTCGACCTTACACCTTACGGGCGTTTAAATGTTGTGTAGTGCATAACTCTCAAAATTTTGTGTGAATTTGAAATATTCGTTTCTCAATCTTCCTATATTTCGTGTAAGCTTTCAAATAGAGTACACTACACACGCAGTATACAAAAATTCATATATACTGGCCAAAGCAGCCACCCCCATGCCCACATTTGAAGGGCCCCACCCGTAAAGTGGTTGCCACCGCAACTGAATGAAGCAAAACCGCCGAAGTTTTGAAATAACTCTGTCTTTTCGCTCGTTTCGCTCGCGAGTTTTTGACACTATTCTACTTTTCAGTGAGTTTTTACATGGCTTTAGACACTACACAGGCTTTACAATAACCATCAGGTTGCTAAATATTTCAACAAATTTTCTCGCTCGCTGCAGTCGCTGGCTTACAATTTTACTTAAGATAATATCGCATGAAACGAAATAATAAAGAAGGTAATGAAATAAATTTTTGAGTAAGGCGTGCCGTGTGCTATCTCCCTTGGTTGGAACATAAGAAGATTTTAGAAGGTTTTGCCAAAATATAAGCTACTTCGCTTCTGTAAAACAAAATGTCAACAAAATTTCGCGTGCGCGCGAAATTTGATTCATTTACATGGATTCACATTCTATATCCATCATTTTGTACACTTTTGTGTGAAACTGTTTTTGGAAGAGTGTCCCCACAGCTATGAAACAGGAGCGTGAGCTCGGACAACCTTTAGATCAAATATTGATAAATTCTATCCCTGTCTTCTCTGGCACTGCATATATTTTGGAAAAACTAAAGCAGTACGAGTGTAACATATTCACTTCCAACCAAATCACCTGTGTTGCTCTGTGTATCTTAGGCATTTATTTTGTACGAAACATTAACAACAATATTTTCAGAAACATAGGACGCCATTGCATTACGCTGCGGCACTTCACGGACCTCAAAACGATATATACAGTATCTTAATTAGCGCTGGTGCCAATCCAAACGCAAGAGACAAGGTAAGAACAACCCAGTGCTGCAGCATACAATGGTGGGGCTTCCCACCAAATTCCCGGGTGGGTGCCCTTGCCAGACGCATTTTGAAACTTCGGCGGGTTTTGTTTCGACCGGTTCGAGTGTTGTGCCCCTTTATGGGTGGGCCCCTCCAAATGCCGGGAATGGCGGTGGCTGATCCGACCCTGGTACAACCCATAAGCGTAGCCAAGTTTTCAGTTTTGGAATTTAGAATCTTACATGCTATATTGGGCAGCGATTGGCCAATAGTTTCGTAGTGCATTTTGATTGGCGTCAGCATTATTTAGATTTTATAAAAAGCGTTTTGATTTGTCAACAGATAAACCAATTAGGCGCCGTTGCTACGGCGGATATAAACTGTAACAATTGGTGGAGTGGCAAACCATATGGGCGATATGTCTAAATTGACACGGTCTTTACGACATCTCGACTAACAGCTTCAGTTTTCAAGTATATATTTTAGGTTTTCTGATAGAGTCAACCATATACAATGGTCTATCGTCGATCCTAACGTATTTAGAGCTGGGACTTAAAAAGATGTCCGACAGCTTCATGCTTTTTGAAGAAATTGAATACAATTTTTAACCCTTTCTCACATGAGTATTTTCTATTTCCCCTGAGACCTACTTTTATGCTAGGATTCGAACTCCAGTGACCGGAGTGGGAGGCGTATACCATCACCACTCAGGTATAGGAGCTTGATCACGTCTTGTGGTGATTTAGTACTATGTATACGTGTCGCAATTGTTAAACACGGTGCGATATATATTATTTAACATATATACACTGAGCTGAGTGGCCTATAGGCAACTCAATGTGAGAAGGGGTTATAAAGATACGAAAAATTTCAATAACAGAGCTCAACTTTTTGCAGGCAGTTTTCAACTCGACAGGCTATTTACACGGTATGGCTAATCGGCATACACAATAGCGGATGGCCGTCAAATTTGTAATTTTGTAGTTAACCGCATTTGGTTTAACAATAAATTTTATAGTACAATCGAACGCCAGCTCACTATATTGGCCGCAGTGCTTTGTTGAGTTCGTTTTACTTCAAGAAAATGGGCAGTATTGATGAAGGACCCTTGTTTGATAATGAGGAACCACCAGGTAACACAATGGCCGTCTGGCGAATCAACGATAACTCGTCTCCCGAAACCTTTTGGGCCAGATAAAGGCCGATGCCTAAATGCAAGAGATTAACCATATAAATCTTTAGCCTAAACTTAAGCCTAAGCTCAAGTCAAATGATAGACGACTAATTGCCAGTTTTATAATATTTCGGGTGACAAAATGTCGGTTTACGAGTTGTCTTGGCGACGAAATGTAGTGATAAAGAAGTACATGTCAGTACTTATCGTAGCTCGTAGATGCTATATGCGCGTATTAATTTATGTAAAAAGATTAACCCTTTCCCACATGAATATTTTCAATTTCATATGAGATGTAATTTCAAGGTAAGATTCGATCCCCAGTCTCACGGGTGGGAGGCGTTTACGATGGCCACGGAGCTATCAGAGCTGGACGGTAGAGCCCGAGTAGGCTCTTACGTCTTGTGGAGATTTTGCACTGCTCATATATGTTATAAATGTTAAACACTGCTCACAGTGCGTGTATTACTCGTACATTACTGTATTTACTTGCTCATAGTATACACTATGAGTGAAAGGGTTAAATGCGCTAACTAGTAACATAAAATATGCATTTTAAAACATGGTTTAAAGACCAATAACCTAAGAAAAATGTATATTTGCTTAATCCATATTAGCGGATGTTATTATCGTCATAAAACTGGCACACAGCTCAACTGATATTTTAGGAACGGCAAGGCAATTTTAGAGGTTGCAAGCTAGTTTTAGTTGTAGCAAAAATTTCATTGTCTATATCTGCATAATACTAATTTTTCAGCAAATGCTGACCGTACGGGAGCTTGCTGTTTGTACGTATACATTTATTCATCGCGGGAGTGTCAGCGGGACGCGGTGTTTGTATTAGATATTATTTTTTAAGATAATATGCCTTCAATGGAAGACGTTGATTCTTGGATGGAAGCCGGTGATATTGAGTCACTTGAACAAGTTGTCCTTGATGGATTTGCAATCATGTTGCATGATAAACATTCAGACAATGCAACGACACAAGAATTTTTAGAGGCGCTGCCCAAATACGAGGTTGAAAATTGTTAAACACAAAAACGCTCTTAGACAATTTCTCAGAGCCAATGTAAACAACAGCGGCAGAACAGTAGTATAATAAGTATATTTCTAAGCCTAAACCTAAGCGTAAGCCTAAACCTAATTGTAAAAATGAGTTTATTCCTAAGCCTATGCCTAAGCCTAAGCCAAAGCCAAGCAAAAATATTAGCCTAAAGCTTAAGCTTATTCTATTCTGGTCGCACAGAAAACCGTTCCACCCGTGATCTTTACATGGGCTTTTCTCAGGATCACATTTCAAATTAGTTCTTTGTTAAAGCTTTCGCTGCTAGTCATCTTTTATCGTACCAAATGCTAAAATTTTTTACCCGTAATATTCAACTTAGACCTGACGTCAGCATTCATATATAAAGCTCGTGTACTACACTCCCTCCCACGGTTTTCGAAATTTTCAAACTTTGTCATAGCTATGCTTAGAATTAATTTGGTTTTAGTTTCAAGCTTGGACTGTAGGCTTAAGCTTGCTGTGAGGACTGGCAATCGGACATAAAAAAGTTTTAAAATAATCAAATCATCCATATGGGAACGAATGTCGAAAAATGATTTATTTAGTACAGAATTTGCATTTTTGACATTAAAATCGTTTCTGTGCACATCTTACGTCCCACTCACTGTATACATCGTTGTATTTCAAACAATTGTAAGTAGGGATTATTGGTGATCTGTCAACTTACAACCGAGGCTGAAATTTTTGCAGCTGGACCGACCAAAACGTTTATAGCGGAACTAAGTCCCGCTCGTTCAATCTGCCTGCTGAGTCGTCCGAATGTTTCAGAGTAAAATGGACGCAATTCACACCGCAGTCAAAGAAGGTGACGTCCGACGAGTTCGTGCGTTGATTAATCGCGCAAAACTTGCCGGAGCACGCGATAATAAAGGCGCAACACCAATTCATAACGCCGTGTTGTACAGTCAAACGGATACGTTACGTTATTTGATCGCCAAATATCCTGAAACAATTAATTTAACTGATTTTGTAAGTTTTGATTATCATGGTTCGCTTTTAATACTTTGTTCGCAAAATAGATGTGTTATACTGACAATAGCTTCAGTTAACTATAGTACCAAATCTGGACCCGCTAGTAATTCAATGAAAATTGACGTATCCAAAAAACCTTAACGAGCTATAGTTCAGCGGTATCATTCTTGTGGCTGCATAAAGCAACGGTTGAAGAGTTATGGTCCACGAAATTATAGTTCCAATTCGCGCAGATTTGAAAAAAGTATCTATCATTCACATATTCTTAAAATATTAGCTTTTTTAGGTTCATATGTTGTACAAATTAGACAGTTGTACATATTTTATATTGCTAAAAGTTAAAATTCAGAGGCTTATAACGTTTGAATTAGGTTCCCTAAAGGACTAAAAATGATATCGTCAACTTCAGCGCGTCGAGATCTAAAAAAAGAAGCGACTTATCATTAATTGCCTGCGGAATGTACATTGTGTACTTCTGTTGATTCCATGTCCATCACACGAAACATTTTTTGGCTTCCGTGTGTTCGCTGCTGAAACTTTCATTGATTCAGTGTCCACCATCAGCAATTCAAAACGAAAGTAGCCTGGAGCACGCATGATATTGTGGAAGTTGCATAAAACATCACTTCTAAGTGCCGAAATTATTATGTCTCAAAAACTGTAAATGATATATAACAACCAACCATACGTAAAACTTTCATTTCCTATAACTTCGTCGGCCCATGTATAGAACAAGGCCCGGAACGTTTTGCGGAGGGGCTGTAACAGAGTCAGTTTAAGCTTTGTACCAAATTTTTTTGCTTAGGCGTAGGCTTGGGAATAGGCTCATCCTGACGGTATTGGGCTTAGGCTTATTCTTAGGCTTAGGAATATGCTTATACTACTGTTCCGGCCCTGTTCTATACATGGGCACTTCGTCTATAACCAAAGTGTATTTTAGAAGTAATATATATATTTTGGGCCGGTTTTAAGTTAAAATCGAAGAAATTAGAAAAAACATTAACCGTTGGCGGTAAGAATGAGTTAATTCGTTAGTTTGATAGCTTAAGATTTAAATAAATACGGAGAATTCCCATAAATTATTTGTTGCAGAAAGGACGAACTGCAATGCATTATGCTGCAGCAGATCCAAAAGCGTCACATTATGTTAAATTGTTGCAGAAAGCTGGCGCTGATGCGTTTATTGAGGACAAAGTAAGATCGTACTCAGAATGATATATTAAAACAAATATCCCTACATCACACTGGTAAACAGCAGTGTAAACCGCTTTTTGAATAATAATTTTTTCTCAAAATCATAGAAAAACGGATGAACGTAAAACTTTACACTAAAGATATATTGTGAAGTTAGTACATTGCAGCCAGACTTGTACTTTGCACGTTTTAACGCGTGGTTTAAACCTCTGCCGATATGTCTCAACCCCTAGGGATTCGCCAATGAAGACATTTGGCTTACTGAAATTTGCGAGAAACTAAATCGTTGCCAGTAGAACGTTCACATATTCAATAAAATTAAAAATTGAAGAGTTAAAATGATACGGACAGCAAAGGAAGATGTAGAGTATAATTAATTACAGTGATTTTGCTTTTGAATTTAGGGCCAATGTTACTTCCGGTTGGCGTAACAATAGATTAAGCGTATTCTAAACCTAAATCTAAAGCATAAGCGTTGCCAAAAGTGTGTTCCTAAGAATAAGCCTAAGCCTAAGCCTAAGCCAAAGCCAAAGTCTAAGCAAAAAGAATGTCATCTAGAACGTAAACGTACTCTTTTGCAGACCCACCAGAAACCTGGACGCCCCTAAATGTACCATGGGCCGCTCAAACGCGATGTAGAGTTAAAATTAATTACAATGGTTATTTCGTTTTTGAATTTAGGATGGACACACGCCGTACTATTACCAAAATCACCCTGAAATACTAAATCTGTCTGTAATGCGAGATGACAGCTTGATGCATTCGTTAATGGCTGGAAATCTGCCCCAGCCATTGTTACAAGGTAACCCGCTTGTACTTAAACTGTGAGCGCTACGGTCAGTGGCGGATCCAGGATCTCAAAATGGGGGGCCAAAATTTCACAGGTAATAAACTTACTTTTGACCTATACACAAACCACGAACTATTGTTACAAAATTGCTATAGAATTTTTGTCGAGATGCTGCTGGGGGGAGGGGGGCCACGGCCGGGGTGGCCCCCCATGGATCCGCCATTGGCTACGGTAAAACATAACCTTTTACGGGTAAATTGATATTAACTTGCGCGATCCTTTGGCGTGTTTACTTTTAGTGAATTTTCATACAATTGCCTGTCACAAATGATTTCCGAGGTAACAAGATTTTTTTATTATGGAAAGTGAATGCTATCGAAATGAAATATTTCGGCTTTGCCCCAGGTTATTTGATGTTTCGCTGTGTTGTCTGCGCCAAACAGTCGAACTCAGGGCCGGAGCAGCCACCCCGCATAGCGCCCATTTGGGAGCCCCGCCCTAGCCGGTTGAAACAAAAACCGCCGAAGTTTTAAAACGCGTCTGGCTTCTCGTTCGCTTTGCTCGCGAGTTTGGGGCCCCGAACGGTGAAGTTTGGGGGGGAGCCCGCATCCCTGTCTGCTCCGGCACTGATCGAACTGATCTTGGTATTTGCTAACATTGTATATTAAGTTAGGTATCGAAACATCCCATATGGCAATTTGCCAATTTGTACTAAACATGCACATGTGAAATTTTACAGATCTCGAAGCAGACATACACAAATGGCTTCAAGAAGGTGAAATTTCAAAACTTGAAGATCTCCTTTTGAACGGTTATGGCGATTTGATTTTGGGAAAAGTCGCCGATATAGACAATGCTGATTCGTTGACGTTTTTGGAAATCCTGCCGCAATATCAGGTCCGGCTGCCGTCTGTCCATTGTTTCCGAATTTTATACATTTTGATTTCGCGAAAACGATGGCTTTAGACATACGCTTTGGCATTAGCTATGACATCCGACGTTGTCCGTCACGCGTGTCCGTCACCCGTAGAGCGCTGTCCGTCACCTGTACGGCACTGTTCGATACCTGTACAGCGCCGTCCGTCACCGTGCAGTATCGTACGCTAACAGCTCACGTACGATAACGTATGGTGAAGGACGGGTGACGGACGGCGCCGAACGGGTGACGGACGGTAACGGACGGGTGACGGAGCGGTAACGGACGGTGCCGTACCTCAAGCGTAGCGCAACTGCAGCAGTGTAATTGACGTTCACCGGGGGAATCTTAGAACGCAATCAGTTGTGCTTAAACTTGTTTTCGCGGAACTCACCAATGCAAAACCAGTAATTGCACCAACAGTGGACGTTCGCACGCAGCGCTTACACGTTATGTCGACTCTTAAACTTTTGTTTCAGGCAAAAATCCGAGCAATCCACCGTGCAGTGCAACAAGGCAATTTACGTGAAGTCAAATCGCTTACTGATCGTAAAAAATTAGCGCTTGCAAGGGATCAAAGAGGTGCAACTGCGTTACACAACGCAACGTTGTTCATTCATGATGACATTATTCGATACTTTATTCGTAATTATCCTCAAGCTCTAAACGCCCGAGATCATGTAAGTGTAGATGGTATTTTTCTATATTTGATTTTTAGTCAAATTTAACACGTCAGGTACGCTTTACCAGACGCGTATGGACCCATGTACAGATCCGGTGCGGAACGTGTTTCTGTGCGACTGCAATAGAGTAAGCTTAAGCTTTAGACTAATTTTTTGCTTGTCAAAGGCTTTAAGATTTTGGGTGACGAAATTTTGTTCGACCACCTGTCGGGCGACAAATTGCCGTAGATTCAAACGTTTTTATGATACGTGGATTGCCACGAAACTGTCTTGAATTTATATGAAACATTTTTGCAGACTATAAGAAATATGAGATGAACATGTCGCGTCTGTGTTAGCAAGGAAGTACCAAATTCAAAATGTGCTTTTAGCCACGGTGTAAACTGATCGTAAAAATAACGGAAACGGAAAACGGATATTGCTGTATAAAAATTTCCAAACATGTTTTGTTTTTCTGTCAACACAATTGAGGCGAGCATATTATATTCGACACCAACCTTTTACGTTTAGGTTTACATTTATGCTTTTATAGAACAAATGTACTCCGTTGCATTATGCCGCGGCGTTGAAGGATGGCGGAAGATGCTATAAAATGTTACGAAAAGCTGGTGCTGATACAACCTTGGAGGATTGTGTAAGTATATAAATCTACAGCAAAATTCAACTGGTTCATGTTTATACAGGGCGTACTAAGCTTACACCAAATGCTAAGCCTAAAGCTAAAACCTAAAGCCAAAATGTTAATCAAAGCCTAAGCGTTTCACCCTCTTAGTCTATGAGTCACCTAGTCGCCAAAGACCAGCGCCATTTAATTAAAATGGGCCAACGCAATGATATATAAAAAATTTGCTCTCAACAGAGAGATTATTAATAATCAGGAGACCTCAGCTTATGTTTTTAGCAGTCAGTTATTGGTTACAAAAATCAGTGGTGTTTGATGTGTTTAATCATGAACAGTTGCGCATATGCAATGAGAGGAATAGAAACAACGCATCGTTTCCGAAAATTGGACAAAGAATTTAATTTACTTTGTTTCCTTATTCTCAAGTGTGTGCAGCATCTATTATCAGTTGGTGATATATGCTGTAACTTTAGAACCATTGAAACCTGAGGCTCAAGATTCAGAACTTTTTTTGCATATAATTTGCTGTAGTCTTGTACCAATTTTGAGTTTAACAACTGCAATAGTTAGTGAGTTTGAAAATCTATGACTAGGAGCTGATGATAGTTGCTATACACATTTGAGAATATGGGCCAAGTTGGTTGTGAATGACCTTGACGTCAAAAATATTTTACATAAGATTTATATACCATCCTGAAGTCTATTTTGTCTACACCTCTCATCTTGAACAATTTATCAATTGTTTAATACGAATAGCTTATCAGGAGCACATACAAGCGCTAAAATGTAATCCTGACTGCGTCCCTGTAGCTTACATTATGTAAACAGAATGGTCATCCTCCGAAATACTACCTAAGTCATCCTGAAGAGCTCGACTTGGATGCGTTTCGCCAAATCGCTGATCCTGGACTGCGCGAACAAATCACAAGCCGAGTGGCGCCCGGGTATTTAGAAGCAAATATACAAATGTGGCTTCGTGAAGGCAATCGCAATAAACTGGAACAGCTTGTGCTGAGCGGTTGTGGCGATTTGTTGGAAGGTCGCGAAACGAGCAACGAAGAATCGGTCAAGTTTTTGAAAGAACTACCTGACTTAATGGTAAATTTTATTGATATACTACCGATAGAGAATAACCGAACTTTTTACTTTTCCCTTCTGCTATGTGTTTTTGTATTTCAGGGCCACATAGAACAAATACTGTGTATTTCAGGGCCACATAGAAGAAATACTTTGTATTTCAGGGCCACATAGAAGAAATACTGTGTATTTCAGGGCCACATAGAAGAAATACTGTGTATTTCAGGGCCACATAGAAGAAATACTGTGTATTTCAGGGCCACATACAAGAAATACTGTGTATTTCAGGGCCACATACAAGAAATACTGTGTATTTCAGGGCCACATAGAAGAAATACTGTGTATTTCAGGGCCACATAGAAGAAATACTGTGTATTTCAGGGCCACATACAAGAAATACTGTGTATTTCAGGGCTACATACAAGAAATACTGTGTATTTCAGGGCCACATACAAGAAATACTGTGTATTTCAGGGCCACATACAAGAAATACTGTGTATTTCAGGGCCACATAGAAGAAATACTGTGTATTTCAGGGCCACATACAAGAAATACTGTGTATTTCAGGGCCACATAGAAGAAATACTGTGTATTTCAGGGCCACATACAAGAAATACTGTGTATTTCAGGGCCACATACAAGAAATACTGTGTATTTCAGGGCCACATAGAAGAAATACTGTGTATTTCAGGGCCACATAGAAGAAATACTGTGTATTTCAGGGCCACATACAAGAAATACTGTGTATTTCAGGGCCACATAGAAGAAATACTGTGTATTTCAGGGCCACATAGAAGAAATACTGTGTATTTCAGGGCCACATAGAAGAAATACTGTGTATTTCAGGGCCACATAGAAGAAATACTGTGTATTTCAGGGCCACATAGAAGAAATACTGTGTATTTCAGGGCCACATACAAGAAATACTGTGTATTTCAGGGCCACATAGAAGAAATACATAAAAATGTCAAAACTGGTGACATGCGAGCCGTCAAACAACTCATTGACCGTCGTCGATTAGCAATGGCCCGAGATCGCAAAGGTGCAACACCGATGCACAACGCAGTTTTGTACGGTCACACAGAAATTATACGTTGGTTGGCCAAAACGTATCCTGCAACACTAAATGCACCTGATTATGTAAGGCTCAACCGACTACAGGTGTTGTTTTTATCGATTTGTGTTCCGTGCATCATTTTTTGTATTCTACCGTTCACTCGCCGTTTATATATTATGGTAGCGTAAAATGTGGGCCCGTCGGCTATTTTGTTACACTAAGGAAACCATCGCGGACGGCGTACAGTTACCAACGAGGGTCGGATCCTTCCGCGATGGTATGTCATCAGCACCGCAACGACGAAATAGTACAGCGGACATGAACCTTTTTAACACTGGCAAGGATAACTTTTCAAAGATAGGATTTATTCAAGATTTAGAAAAAGTTTTAAGGTTTCCGCCGTAGGCGGTGCCAGCAGTCTTCTCTTTCATCTCGCCGCGGTTGCGGCCCTGCGTTTGATGCAAGGTGACTGCGGTGATTATTCGTTTTTTTTTTGCTTTCAGCACAAACGAACGCCGCTTCATTACGCTGCAGCAGCACGTGACGGCGGACATCATTACAAGATTATGGAACGCGCTGGTGCTGACACAACTCTGCTGGATTCAGTAAGACTTTGAAGTTTTTGAAATTTTTTTTATAATATATGTGTTTCTTAGTAAAATATCAGATATCGATATTTTTAATTCTATAAATATCATGAATCAGCCGTGCGTATGGGTGGAATCGCATAATTCATTAATCTAGAACGCTGTATTTTAACCTATGTGTATTACCTGTCGCCAGTTAGTAGGTAAGTTTCAAATAAGCGAACTGCGATAACCAGAGTGGGACTTTACCCGCGGGTGCCCGTGGGTACCCTCGGGTAAACGCGGGTCCTGGATAAAATTTCCGCCGCGGGTATACCCGCGGGTAAAAATTTGTATCACGAGGGTATAAGAAATTGACAATTTTTACACACGCCAAACGTTTAAGAGATAAGGTGCAAAAGATACCTATTAACTAACGCTGGTCAGTGAGCGTTGAAAAAGCAAAATTGGGTTTGAAATTTTGTTGTTTCTAGTAAGACTTCATGTGTAAAATTCATTGGAACTACAACACGCAAAACTTCATCAAATTGCAAATCACCAACGATCTTTAAAGCGCTGGTTTAACTTGAGGCGCGGGTAAAATGTAGGTCGTGGGTAGATCTTTTTAGCGCGGGTAAACCCGCGGGTAAGAAATTCTTATTTGCCTGGGTAAAGCACGGATCGATCGGGTAAAAAATCCTTACCCTCATCCAACTCTGGCGATAACGACAAATCGAAAACTGCAAATAAATTGGTAATGTCAATTACTCAATCTTTGTTTAATTTAAAACGTCACCGTTCTGGTTGAAAAGTTAAGGGTTTTATAAAAATACTGGCAACAATAGTTGCTGAATACAGCCTACAGGATAAGAACTGAACCACAGCCGAGAACTCCAGCACACCGTCGTCTGTCAATTCGTATTTCAGGATGATCACATCCCAATGTATTATCTCAAAACGCCTGGAAAGCTGGATTTGCAGTTAATTCGTGATAAAGACGAAGACTACTTTATGGATGATCGACCTCTTTCTGGATTCTCCGACCATTCAGATCAATCAGGTCAGTGAAGCCGTCCGGCAGCCTAAGAACGTTCAAGAACACGTGCTCTTCTAATAAAATGTACGGCAGTCTTCAGGGTGGAGGTCTCAAACTCGCGCACGAAGCGAACGAGAAGCCAGACGCATTTATAAACATCGGCGGTTTTTGTTTCAACCGGATAGGGTGGGGGCCCCTTCAGAGGTGGCGCCTCCCAAATGGGGGTATGTGGAGTGGCTGCTCCAGACCTGCACGACAATGTTATGGGATATGAAGTATCCACCCAATTCCCGAAGTAAAACATGGCTATATGAGATGCTCAGTGATCCATGATAATGGTCGGGTTTCCTGCTGCCTTGCGCTTAAGTGTTGCAGTGTTGCCAATCTAGAAGCCGGAGGCGGGGCCAAGGGCTTTGTGCCCCCTCAATATTCAGGTTTTTGCGCGGCCCACAGCATTGTATTAATGGATGAAACGTTTTTCCACCGTGTTCCTTAAGTTCGTTATTTCCAACAATATAATTGAAAATATGCCGAAAATTTTTTTATTTTATTGTTTGACCCAACCAGAAATACACTAGCGGCAGGTGTGTTTACTACATCGCCTAGCCTTTCATTGCTGATAACCAACATACCATAAGACGCATTAGTTGAGTTTTTAAAAGAGATTGATACTTTAGAGAACGGACGACATCACGCCGGTGGTTTGACAGAATCCAGTGGAGACAGTGAACACTTGAATAAGGCTCGACCTAACGTATACTTGTCGACAAATCAATTTAAAATTCTGCCTAATACTCCAACTGGACAGGTAAAAGCGTTAGTTTACATTTTTAGAATATTGCATAGATGTGTGTAAGAGTGCATGATACAAGAGTATGCAACTCTTGGGGTTCGGCACGGTACAAAATGTACCACCGGGTGTTGCGTTTTTGGCCGACCCCCCTTGTTTAGAAAGGGGGTCGCTATCACATGAATACCCCTAAATTAAACTATAGGGGGGCATGTTTGACGCCGCATACATAAAGTGCCATGGTTCGCGTTCGCACCGGTTGTACCCCCCCTCTAACAAAGAGTGGTGTTGGGTAAAAACGCAACACGTGTCGGGTACAATCTTTTCTGCACAGAATGTATCCAGTTGCATACTCTTGTTCAATAGCGATTATCCACTCTTAGTACGAACAACTGAACAAAAAGTGATGCCATCTAAGATCAAGAGTCGTCCATAATCTTGCTTACCGAACTCGCGTTGCATTTTATGCACCCTATTCTGTTTTTAGTTCACAGTCAATTTCAAAATATGACTAGTGGCATCTGGCATCTACCCAGGGAAATGTGGTGGGGTAATCTACAACAGCTATTATGTCTTTCGCTACATTTCGTATTGTGAGTATTTTCCGGGCTGTTGTGTACTCTTGTCCAGGGTCATCATTGTCTGTTGCTAATGAACCAAGTGTCGTTTGTAGTGATTTGTATTGGATATTGATTCAGTCGGATATCCGAATAGCCGAAACCAAAATTCTACTTCTGACATTCGAATTAAAACCTTGAAATGCGATACTATAACGTTGATAACCTCGGCAGAAGCGGAAGCCTAATCCATCCTTCCTTGGCGGATTCCCCGCATGATTGAACGAAGTTGGATACAAGGTCCGCCGTTCATTTGTGTTCGGGATGGGTATTTCCCGTCCTTGGCTTCAAATGTGCTTGTACTTCTTGCCTAACTGTTACCATCGGACCCTGATGTGCCGTTCTGGGACAACTCAGCCAGAAATCTGGGGGCATATCTGGCTGCCTACCGTCGAGATTGTGCAATCTGAATTGTTGAACACAATACAGACCCTTAGCAGAGAGGGGCTGGGAGGAACTGCAACTCGAAACAGTAGGATATATATTTAGGTTGATTTTCACCACAGCAAACTTTACTTGTCAGTTCTGACTAAAACATTCTGCGAATACAGTGTAAAAGTTTATGGTTAAACTGAGTTAATAAAATATATGTTTGTTCAAAACATAATTCAACACCTTTTTCGGGAAGACATTTTCACAAAACCTCTGTAAAATGCAAAATAATAATGCCATTTGGTTTTTGCTAATATTTCTATTTTAACAAATGTGAATAATTTTTTGCAGTATTTGGCGAAAACAATGGGACCAATATTGACTAAAGCGTTAGCAGAAGCCGCTGTTGCGAGGCCTGCAGATCCTATAGATTTCTTGTCAAAATGGCTGTTCGATTATAACGCTAAAATGGAAAACCTGGATGAGGTATAAATAATTTAGATGTACTCTGCATTGTATGTTTACAATTACAATAAATTAACAGGCATAGTTTACACTTATATTCAACGCGTCAAATCATTTATGTGTTTTTTAAATTTATAAACGAATTTGGGCTTACATCGCGGTTAGAAGTTATTGTGATTCTTTTTGAAAATTTGAAGATGGTCTGCAGCTACAATATGTGACGTTTCTGAAGCATTTAAATTAAACTTGATAAGATCCTGTCTTTTTCGAAATTTCAAAAAAAACCACCAAAATTGAAGATTTGCAGAAGTTGTTATTAATGAATGTATTTAGCATCAAAAAGTGTAAATGGGAGTCCGCAAAGCGGTTTTGGTTTCAACCGGTTAGGATGTGGGGGCCCTTTAGGGGTGGCTTCCCCAAATTGGGGTGATGTGGGTGGCTGCTTCGGCGCTGTCTGCTAGTCACCATACAATGTCTATCAGAAAATACTATATAACGGTCAAATTTGTAAAACTAAAAGTGCATTTTACTACTCAGGATGAATCAGATATTAGAGACAATGAAATTGACGATGACTGGGAACGCTTAGAAGACAATCGAGAAGATACTGAAACCTGAACGTTTTACATAAGCTATTATATATATTTTGGAAATAACTTTTTGCAAATATCCTATGTTACGATTTTTACATTTTATTTAAACTTATTTCAAATTGAAAAAATAAACTTTTGAGATGCGATTAGTGTTTAAGTTTTATCCGGTCAACAAGGTCACTTGTAACAATTATGCATTATGTTCATTCGCGGTTGCATAATTCAAATCAAGTTAAAATATATATTAAACTCGTTATTTTGGTAATCTAAGTACTCATCCCACACCTATACGCTTCCGCCATTAACATAAGCCTAAGCGGGTCCGGCTAATCTTCTGCTCTTCATTGATATAAATGTCTTTGGGGAAATTTGGCCTGTGACCAAGCCAATCCTACGCAACTTCCGGAAAGGACAGCATTAAAGATGCAAATTAGCCTCTGCATAGATCGGGCAATGTAATACTTTAAAGGGCGTAATAGTTGATTAAGGGTATTCCTAAGCCTTAGCCTAAAGCCTATTAAGCGTTGCATAAATGAGTTCCTAAAGCCTAAGCCTACGCCTACGCAAAAAATGGGCCAATGTATAGCACAGGGGCTTCCAGTTTTCCACGGTGGAAAACTTATAACCAGGAGTGCAGCGCAGCCACTCCTGTATGACAGCTAAATTTTCCGCTGACTTGGTAGGAAAATTAAAAAATTTAATGCCTTTGATTTTACTCTGGGTTGGTAGGGAAATCTGAAGCATAGGTTTTGGTTGGAAAACGGGAAAAGTTGAAAATTCTAATGCCTAGATTTTCCCCTGGGTTGGTAGGGAAAATCTGAAGCATAGGTGTTGGTTGGAAAACGGGAAAAAGTGTAAAATTCTTCTAGATTTTCCCCTGGGTTGGTAGGGAAAATCTGAAGCATAGGTGTTGGTTGGAAAACGGGAAAAGTGGAAAATTGAAATGCCTAGATATTTTCTTGGTTAGTAAGAAATATATGAAGCATAGGTTTTGGTTGAAAAGCGGGAAAAGTGGAAAAGTGGAAAATTCAAGGGTAGGGCATAGGTTTTGGTTGGAAAACGGGGGGGGATTTGGGCGTGGGGGGGGGGGGAGAGATAGGTTTTGGTTGGAAAACGGGAAAAGTGGAAAATTCTAATGCCTAGATTTTTACCCTGGGTTGGTAGGGAAAATTTGAAGCATAGGTTTTGGTTGGAAAACAGGAAAAGTGGAAAATTGAAATGCCTAGATGCTTTCTTGGTTAGTAAGAGAAATCTAAAGCGATGGTTGGAAAACGGGAAAAGTGGAAAAGTGGAAAATTCAAGCGTAGGGCATAGATTTTGGTTGGAAAACGGGAAAAGTGGAAAATTCTAATGCCTAGATTTTTCCCCTGGGTTGGTAAGGAAAATCTGAAGCATAGGTTTTGGTTGGAAAACGGGAAAAGTGGAAAATTTTAATGCCTGGATTTTTTCGCTGGGTGGTAGGGAAAATCTGAACCATACGTTTTGATTGGAAAATGGGAAAAGTGGAAAATTCCAATGCCTAGATTTTTATCCTGGGTTGGTAGGGAAAACCTGAAGCAAAGGTTTCGGTTGGAAAACAGGAAAAGTGGATAATTCTAATGCCTAGATTTTTGCGCTGGGTTGGTAGGGAAAACCTGAAGCAAAGGTTTCGGTTGGAAAACGGGAAAAGTGGAAAATTTTAATGCTTAGATTTACCCTGGCTTGGTAGGGAAAATCTGAAGTATAGATTTTGGTTGGAAAACGAGAAAAGTGGAAAATTTAAAGGCCTAGATTTACCTTAGGTTCGTAGGGAAAATCTGAAGCATAGGTTTTGGTTGGAAAACGGGAAAAGTGGAAAATTTAAAGGCCTAGATTTACCTTAGGTTGGTAGGGAAAATCTGAAGCATAGGTTTTGGTTGGAAAACGGGAAAAGTGGAAAATTTAAAGGCCTAGATTTACCTTAGGTTGGTAGGGAAAATCTGAAGCATAGGTTTTGGTTGGAAAACGGGGAAAGTGGAAAATTTAAAGGCCTAGATTTACCTTAGGTTAGTAGGGAAAATCTGAAGCAAGGTTTTGGCTGGAAAACGGGAAAAGTGGAAAATTTAAAGGCCTAGATTTTCCAAAATCTGAAGCAAGGTTTTGGCTGGAAAACGGGAAAAGTGGAAAATTTAAAGGCCTAGATTTACCTTATGTTGGTAGGGAAAATCTGAAGCATAGGTTTTGGTTGGAAAACGGGAAAAGTGGAAAATTTAAAGGCCTAGATTTACCTTAGGTTGGTAGGGAAAATCTGAAGCATAGGTTTTGGTTGGAAAACGGGAAAAGTGGAAAATTTAAAGGCCTAGATTTACCTTCGGTTGGTAGGGAAAATCTGAAGCATAGGTTTTGGTTGGAAAATTGGAAAAGTGGAAAATTTAAAGACCTAGATTTACCTTAGGTTGGTAGGGAAAATCTCAAGCATAGGTTTTGGTTGGAAAACGGGAAAAGTGGAAAATTTAAAGGCCTAGATTTTACCTTCGGTTGGTAGGGAAAATCTGAAGCATAGGTTTTGGTTGGAAAATGGGAAAAGTGTAAAATTTAAAGGCCTAGATTTGTTTTGGTTGGGAAACGGGAAAAGTGGAAAATTTAAAGGCCTAGATTTACCTTCGGTTGGTAGGGAAAATCTGAAGCATAGGTTTTGGTTGCAAAATGGGAAAAGTGGAAAATTTAAAGACCTAGATTTACCCTGGGTCGGTGGGGAATATCTGAAGCATAGGTTTTGGTTGGAAAACGGGAAAAGTTGAAAATTTTAATGCCTAGACATACCCTGTCTTGGTAAAGAAAATCTGAAGCATAGGTTTTTGTTGAAAAATGGGAAAAGTGGAAAATTTAAACGCCAAGATTTACCCTGGGTTGGAAGTCAGCGACGACCAAATTTGATATATTTATGTTTCCTCGGCTTTCCCGCCATAGCCAACAACGTCTTTAAAACAAATTAAAACTTTTTTACAACTTTAAGGCGTCACTCAAAGCGTCGACTTTGTTAACAGACTTATGTTCTGTTAATACTGGGCCACTCGGTGGTATCTTGTTTTGACCAATCTTGTGCTGGGACTATCATAATCTGATATATTTAATAGTCATGTATTATTTCAGGTAAATGCTCTGCTCATTTAGGTTTAACTGTGTAAAGTAGATTTTGTTCATTGCACTGTTCCGCTCCGCGGTTTCTTGTTTTGACCAGTATCGAAATATATTGCCTGTTAGTTTGTAGGATGCAACCGGAGGTGAAAAATGCCAGATCTGGAGCCGGAAGTGAACAAAAGTAGCCGGAACCGGAGATGATGCCGCAGGTGAGGTGAAATCAGGTCGTTGAAATGATATTTAACTTGTTAATTTTAGCAAATATCTGCTATGTGTTGTTAAATCGTTCCATTGGAATTTTCTACTTTTCCCATTTTCCAAACAAAACCTATGCTTTAGATTTTCCCTTCCAACCAAGGGCAAGGGGAAATCTAGACGTAGAAATTTTCCACTTTTCCCGTTTTAAAAACAAAACCAATGCTTCAGAATTGTCCTACCATCCCAGGGTAAATTTAGGCGTTTAAATTTTCCAATTTTCCCGTTTTCCAACCAAAACCTATGCTGCAGATTTTCCCTACCAACCAAGGGAAAATCTAGGCGTTTAAATTTTCAAGAGAAAATCTAGGCGTTTAAATTTTCAAGGGAAAATCTAGGCGTTTAAATTTTCCACTTTTCCCAACCAAAACCTATGCTTCAAATTTTCCCTATCAACCCAGGAATAATGTAAGCTTTTAAAATTTCCACTTTTCCTGTTTTCCAAACAGACTTTTACACTACAGATTTTCCCTACCAACCAAGGGAAAATCAAGGCGTTCAAATTTTCCACATTTCCCGTTTTCCAACCAAAACCTATGCTTCAAATTTTCTCTACCAACCCAGGAATAATGCAAGCTTTTAAATTTTCCACTTTTCCCGTTTTCCAAAGGGTAAATTTAGGCGTTTAAATTTTCCAATTTTCCCGTTTTCCAACCAAAACCTATGCTGCAGATTTTCCCTACCAACCAAGGGAAAATCTAGGCGTTTAAATTTTCCACTTTTCCCGTTTTCCAACTTAACCCTATGCTTCAAGTTTTCCCTACCAACCCAGGAATAATGTAAGCTTTTAAAATTTTCACTTTTCCCGTTTTCCAAACAATCTTTTACACTACAGATTTTCCCTACCAACGAAGGGAAAATCAAGGCGTTCAAATTTTCCACTTTTCCCGTTTTCCAACGAAAACCTATGCTTCAAATTTTCCCTACCAACCCAGGAATAATGTAAGCTTTTAAATTTTCCACTTTTCCCGTTTTCCAAACAAACTTTACACTACAGATTTTCCCTACCGAACCAGGGAATATGCAGGCTTATGAATTTTCCACTTTTCCACAGCAAAACCTATGCCCGCGATTTTTCCTACCAACCAGTGAAAAATCAGGTCGTCATACAGGAGTGGCTGCGATGCACTCCTGGTCGTAAGTTTTCCACCCTGGAAAAGTGGAAGCCCCTGATCTATACATGGGCCAAAAAATGTAATGTACAACCTAAACCTACTTTTTTATAGAACCACCAGAAACCTAGATGACTCTTAAAGTAACAAGGGCCGGCCGATCTTTTACATTTTATCAAAATTCATTTTGGTAAGTGTATGTTTATTCACGTGCTAATAAAATATATAACACATGGATGCGAAGATTAACAAGCAGTCCCTGAAAGGGTCAAGAAGACGAAGTACACACCTGAATAACATATTTTAAAGTGCATTTGTAGGATTCGAAACGTGTTTGTTTCAAGATGAAAGGTGAAAAACTTTGCGATAAAAGTCGAAGGTGAAACCGGAGATGAAGCAAAGTTTGGGCATAAAAATAGTGGTGAATTGGCAAATGTTAACAATAATTTGCAAAGTACTGTCAGAAAATCGTTTATAACCTTTTTTATGAAATCAGCCCATTTTAGGCTTGCTTTATATACTTTGACATTAGTTGATAACCACTCACGGAAGTGCTTGCAAAAATGACGCAAGGAAAGGGAATGAAATGGGGAACAGAATTATACTGTGAGCTGTGTCAGGGGAAAATTAAGCGTATACGGAATTAAGTCAGGAGTGATCCTTACTCTTTCAGCCTGTTTCATACGGCTAAGGAAGGACAAGTACAAAGTCACTAAATTGGACAGTGGTTCATTAAGAATTTCATAGCTTAATCATTCAGAAATGCTAGTTTTAAAAACTGCAAGAAAGACGCTGCCATTCGACGACCCGGCAACTAGTCTAGCGAGATTTGGTATCCCGACTTCTGATAGATCACAGCCATAAGTTCGTCAGAGCACAACAGTAACGTTGAGTTTTGCGGAAATTTGAAATAGCAAAGCCCCAGACGGGAGTCGTACCCCGACCAAACGATATTTAATCAGTATTCCTGCAAATCAACTTGCCAACCAATTTAAGCAAAGCCCGAGGCGGAAGTGGAACCCCCGACCAAACGATGTTTAATCAGTATCCCTGCAAAATAACTTGCCAACCGACTGCGCCACGGCGCCGTAGGTATTAAATACGTTGACTTTTGCGGAAATTTGAAAAAGCAAAGCCGCATACGGAGTCGAACCCTGACCAAACCATATTTAATCAGTATTCCTGCAAATCAACTTGTCAACCGATCGCGCCACGGCGCCGCTTGCCTTAAAATTCTGTATTTGCTTTTTGTTAAAGGACACACGATTTTATCTTAACGTGTTATGCAACACGTATACGTACTGAATATCAAATATGCAAATATTTCTTCCCTTTTACCGCAGGGAAGTTAAGAATATAAAATTCAAATTCCGGGGGGATCCTGCGATAAAACAGAGGGGACTTTTTCTGTAAAACTAAAATTTTTTTCGTTAAGAATTGGTAGAAAATTTTCATTAAAGATAAGCTAAGCGAAAAAGCAAAAATATTGCGACCATCTGCACCCCGGAAATCTTTCATTTTTTAAAAGGCGGCCTGCAGGCCGCCTCAAAAACTTTCAGTTAAAGCGCATGGCTACTGAAAACGTTGTGCAGCGGTCTTTATAACACCTATATATTAATTGCAGATGTAGAGATATAAACCTTTTGTATACATTTATTTCCAAGATGGAATTTAGAACTATCGTTTACGCGTATTCTGCAATTTAAACTTAGTCAAGGTTCTACAAGATCAATCTGATTCAATCTATAAAAGTATTATTTTCCTCAATGTCAATGTGCTTTGCAAAAAATGGTGAGTCAAATTGACTCTCTCCGAAATAGGCTTTTGCTGACTACACAAAAGAGTCAAATTTCGACTTCGCCAGTCAAATTGAGTCGAATTTGACTCAGGCGGAGTTAAATTTTGACTCAGTTTGTGAAGTCAGAAAAAGCCTATTTCGGAGAGAGTCAATTGACTTACCATTTTTTGCAGTGTAGGTACGTAATTCTATTTATATCATAACTAAAAATTAACTACCTGTTTATGCTAAAAGTGTTTTTGTTCGGATGCTCATACCTTCATTAAAGATGTACCGATCTGATTGCATGTTTGAAAAAATTTCTTAGACGCCTAAGTGATGTGAAAATATAACCACAGAACGGCCAGAAAGCGCTACGTAGAACATAGCGTATCAGTCTACATATTTTATTAAAGCTGGAACGCCCACACATGTATTTTGGGGACTGTTGTACCATAGAACAAATATTTATATATGCATATTGAATATTAACTAGTCTTGCCTTAAAACAATCATGTTGAAAATATGCAAACCCATCTGATACGAAAGTTGCACATGCGTGCAACTATGTTTACTAGTAGTATTTAAAGGTTTCCTTTTTTTGAACTAAAGTTCTACCAGTGGGCAAAAACCTCAATATTCTGTATCGTTAAAACTAATTGGTTTAGGCTTTTATATGTTTAACCTCTTCTCACATTGAGTTGCCTATAGGCAACATAGCGCAGTGTATATACGTTAAATAATATATCGCACCGTGTTTAACAATAGCAACACGTATACATTGTACTAAATCACCACAAAACGTGAGAGCCCTTCGGGCTCAAGCGTCAAGCTGCTATAGCTGAGTGGTGATGGTATACGCCTCCCACTCCAATCACTGGAGTTCGAATCCTACTAAGGCGTGATTGGGATGAGGGTAAGGATTTTTTACCCGACCCGTGCTTTATCCACGCAAATAATTTTTTATCCGTGAGTTAAAACCCACACAAACAAGATCTACCCGAGACCCACCATTTACCCGCGCCTAAGTTAAACCACACCGCAAAAATGGTGTCAGATTGACTATCCGAAATACGCTCTACGGGACTACACAAATTGAGTCAAATTTGACTCCGCCAGAGTCAAACGTGCCACTCAGTCAATCGAATTAGACTCCGGTGGACGATGGAGTCAAATTTGACTCAATGTGTGTAGTGCCGTGGAGCCTAATGTCGGAGAGAGTCAATTTCACTCACCATTTTTTGCAGTTCAGATTCTAAAGATCACATGGTTGCCTTCCCAAAACACTTTAGACTATGGGCGTAGTCTGAGACAGCAAATTTCAGTTGCATTTTATAGCTGACGTATAACTAGGCCTGCATTCTCAAATGCGTATAGCACCTACCACCAGTTGATGGCTGGTCTTGTATGTTCGAACTACTGAATGCTAGGGTCACAATTCAGCAAATGTTTGGCATATTTGCTCTACAAGTCTGCAAATTTTGAGTTCAACAACTACACTAGTTGGGGAGTTTGAAAACCTTGGGTCTAAAAGTTCTAAATTGACTTAAAGTCGAAGGACGACTGTGCAATCCAGCCATTTACCCGTATAAAAGTAATAATGTTGCTTGCAGTGGTCCATGTTACTTTTAGGGCCGGTCCGGTTTCTGATGGGTCCATCAAAAAGTAGGCTTTCATTCTAGACTATGTTTTTTTGTTTAACTACTGAACTAAAGTCGTAGGTTTTTACGCTTCGACTATGGCCTTGGCAAGGCCGCAGCAATAAAGGGCTAAAGCTTTTGAACCTTCCTCTGTTTTGATCGGCTGCTGAGCCGATACCAGACATAACATACATACAAACTCTGAGCTAGTCTTGGATTCACAAAAGGCTTAACCTATGCTTCAAATCTGCACTTAAACTTAGTCAAAAATATGATGCAATTCTGACATTTACTTAGCTAGTGGTTTGCAACATTGCAAGTTTACTGTAAGACCGTTTTTCTATTCTACAAATTCCTTGATAAAGGTTAGCATCCAGGGTGCAAGCGGAATTCCGATTTCTGCAGGAAAATTCGGTATTTTTCACTATTCGGTTCATGTATGAAATTCAGTATTTTTACGTTGGAATTCTACGGTATTTTCGGTATTGAAAATTATTTCATTTGAAAATTTTGTAGAAACTGGGGTATTGTTAGGTCTGGAATGGTTAAGAAAAGGAATTTTTAACCGTTCGAATAAAGAGTATGGTCTGGTTTGTGATGGATTCTAAATCCATCGATGATATTGATTTTGGAAGGTCACTGTAAACTAGGAAATATTAGTAGACAGGGTCTAGGATTGTCAGAGGACTGAGGGCTCATCCAATTCCAGCCGTAGCAAGAGATTCTAGTATCCGACTTACGCTTTGAAGTCCGTCGAACTCGCTGATAATAATGAACGGGCTAAGGTTTAATGCAGAACTTGTTAACAAGTAATACAGAAAACAGACACAAGAATTATACAGTAACTTACTGTGACATGCGGATGTATGGAGGCAAATAATAACCTCATGCTGATGTTGTACATCGGTAAAAACACTGCTGCATATGTAGTGCCTTCATATGCAGCAGCAGTAAAACATGGAAGAACCAAGATGCATGTGTATAATGTTGAGGTTCTTATAAGGCATAAAAACAGAAAAACTGAGCAGTTGATTGTGAGGCAGTGTGGCTCAGTGGATAGCGCACTGGACTGATCATCTGTCGATCCTAGTTCAAAACCTCCTGGGTGCGTCCCTCATTTTCAGCTGCTGAAAAACATAGGACTAGAAACTGTCGTACCCTAGCCTACCCAACTTATCACATGGTGACCACGACTGGACCGCAATGGCAAACTGCCGCGGTAGAACCAAAAAATACATAAGTTGGCGGTCAAGGGACGACCTCGTAGAAAAACCGGGGGATGTGACATGCGGATGTATCGAGGCAAATAATAACCTCATGCTGATGCTGTACATTGGTAAAAACACTGCTGCATATGTAGTACCTTCATATGCAACAGCAGAAAAACATGGAAGAACCAAGGTACATGTATATAATGTTGTGGTGCTTATAAGGCATAAAAACAGAAATACGGAGCAGTTGATTGTGAGGCGGCGTGGCTCAGTGGATAGCGTGCTGGACTGATAATCTGTCGATCCGAGTTCGAAACCTCCTGGGAGCGTCCCTCATTTTCAGCTGCTGACAAATATAGAACTAAAAACTGTCGTACCCTAGCCTACCCAACTTATCACGCTTTAATGTACTTGTGGTATAACTTCTAACTTCCAACGAGCGAATGCGAGTTGAAGTTAAACTCAGTTAAAAAACTAACTCTTGAAATTTAACTCCAGAAAAATTAAAACGCAAAATTAATCTCCGGATTGTGCTCTACTAAGCACGGGGTGTCTGTCTAGGTAGAAACCGGGACATCAGACCTTTTAACTAAGCAGCTGGAAAAGCGGGCCTCCGGAGCGGGGATCGAACTCTCAGCCTACGGATCTTTAAGCGAATACTCTACCCCTGCGCCACGCCGCCCGCCTCTCAAACTGCATTTTCGTCGACTATGTGTCGACCAAGAGCTGCCAGCTAGCATACATACAGTGCACTGTACTATATTGCATGTGCACATAACGGACAAGCATGTCTCACATTCCTACATGCCCTTATTTTCAACAAGGTCGTCCCTTGACCGTCCATTCTATTTTCGACTAGTGTCTCACATGTTTAAACGGTGTTCCAAATTAATATCTCCCAAGCCAGAAAAGTATGCAGTTCCAAATAAGTACAAATTATTGCTTTTAAATATAATAAACCATTTTTTATCCCGAGGTATATGCTGTAAATATTGCATCAGTCATCAGATTAAAGTTCGCACAAAATAACTAGTTAAGCTATCCATAAAAACCAAGCTAACTAGTCATCATCAGCAGTATCACAAAATATAGATATAGCAAAAATTAGCATAAAAGTGTTATATTTGGAGATTTATCGGGGATCAATCAGATATTCGATTCCTGTTTAATATCCAACAAATATCCAACAAAAAACTGACGCCCGTACGTGGTATATATAAACCTGTCAGTTCTGTGATACGTGTATATTTGTAATTGTGGTTGCACCCATGTAGCAAAACTCTTCTTTAGATTTGGAAATACTAGACATTTTGCTGTGACCGCAATTGCGGTAAATCAGGAAGCTTAAGTTTTTGACACTGACGTAAAATCAGAAGTCCAAACTATAAAATTATGCAATTTTAATTTAGTCAACAAATGCTTTCGCACAAGTCAAATTGTGTAAAATTAGATGCTAGTTCCAGTAACATCCGGATCCGGTTCCTGCAAAAAAATTTGCTGTCCGACTCTGACTCCATAATCGGCAAAATTAATTTGTTTTTCGGCAACTTAATATTCGGTCGGTTCTTGCAATATAATAGGGACGTGCCGATTAATTGGGATATGTTCAAAAATATTAATTGAAATAAACCGCTCTTATAAAGTTATAACCGTTTATGGTTGCTAAAGCGCACATGATATATGATAGTGATGTTATAGAAATTGACCGCAAAATAAGTGAATGTTAGAAAATTGGAAGAAATGTTTTAAAACACAGTATTATTGGCACGAATAAGGTATGTTTTATAAGATTAATAAGCACTGGAATATGACACAACTATTTTATAAAGCTCGGAATTGGAAAAGCACAGTATTATTGGCACGAATAAGGCATGTTTGATAAGATTGATAAAGCACTGGAATATGACACAGCTATGATATAAAGCTTGGAATTGGAATAGAAATAATAAAAGCCAAGGAAAGACATATATAGCTAAATGAACGACGCTAAGGGCCCCACCTGATAGGTATAACCTAACATTTTTATAAAATTTTCCAAGCCAGTCTATTGACAGATTAACCATTTGTGTCACGTTTAATACTTTACAGTACGTTTTCCTATCGCTGCATGTATTGTAAATGTTGCAATGTCACAATATCATTCATGGTAGATTTTGCGTTTGCGAAATGGAAATCTGAAATACGTAAAGTAGTTAAAAGTTTTTTCGTTGTATATATTGCCCATAATAGTTTATTTCTTGCCAAAAACGAATTTTACGGTAACCGGCATTTTTCGCTTTCCGGTTCCGGCCCATTTCCGGTATTTTTTCGTTTTCCGGTTCCATTACTTTGTAATTCCGGTTGCACCCTGTGGGCATCTGTGATGAATTTTGATCGCGTTTGTAGAGCTATTTAGGTCTGTATGCATTCATGTGTGTCATGGAAACTATACAGTCAAGGTCAAAAGTTTACGAAAAATATTAACAGACGCAAAAGGCAGAAAATGTTAAGAGGCAGAAAAATGTACGAAAATGAGCAAATTACGTATATACTAGTTCAAAAAGAGGGGTATCTATCTATTCGTACTTTTGACCCGTGAATTACGGTTATTTGCTATTTTTCACCTAAGAACAGGCGATTACAATCCACGACCGCTTAGGAGGACTGGGTTCTGTCCTAAAGGGTCTTGTCTACGTGAAATTTTTTGCCTATATGCATCCGTCTATCACAGACGCACCAATTGATAATTTACAATGCGTTATTCTTGCCTGGGAACATTTGATTAAAAATATTTTAAAACAAACAAAAATTTTACTTTGTGAAACAGTACTTATATGACATTAGAATACCAGTACACGGTAGATAATCTACGTAGTCTTCCTAGGGGCAAGATGAGCGGTAGGTTACAAATATCGAGGCTACTTTCATCAGTATTGATAGCTCATTTAAAGTTTACTGAAGAAGTATATATAATATTTAGGCTTGGACGTCATTGTTTGAGTCATGAATTTAGTCGGCTTTTATATTTTACGTATGAGCTGGTGAGTACAAACATTGGTTGTCTAGAGTTCTTGGTTTAACTCAGCTCAATGTCGATGACTTAAAATTGCCTATGTAATCGCTTTAAAAGCTGTGTTTAAAGAGGACAACGTGGATACGATATATTTTGTATATGACACTGTATGGATCTGTAGTTTGGAAGCTTCGCATTTTACTCAAAAGTAAGTTTGTATAAAATCTGCATTGCAATTAAGTTTGTTTATGGTGTTATGTGACATTTGAAATTTTCCATGAGTGCAGTTTGTTCTGTCGCCCATGCGGGTTGACGAGTACCCTCTGCATCTACGACAAAAATAGGTGTCTGGCTCGCATATTCAGGTTTGTTATGAAATTTATCACTAAACAGATTAACGTATTTATGCGTTATTAAACTGCTGTGTTTTATATTTTCCGGAAATTGAATAAATCCTTAAGATTAATATGTACCTTTGAAAACACTCATTTTCATGCCTCATAAGTTATAACTCCATATTGTAGATTTATTCTGTATCTGATGCTAATTAATCGGTATTTTTTCAATCTTGAAAGCGTAAATGTGTGCGTGCTCTGTAGTTGCAATATAGATATTCACATCTATATGCTTATTTGTGTCCGATTCCGATTTTGTTACTACGTACGCGTATTAGCTATATATTTAGGCGTAATAAAAAGAAATCAAATGTCGGAAGTTAAAAGAACACAACCGTTGTGGTTACAACCCGAAATTGGCCAACGACATCAACTAAAGCTGACAAACAGTTTGACTAGATGCAAAGACTTGTTTATTCCCAACAATGGAAACAAGGTGTGAATCTGTTTGTTGGCTTATTTATTCGTTAGTGCGGCATTGTCTTCTTTAGGCGGTTGCCATTTCAGTATCTGTTATTTCGGTTATGACTATATATTTAGACCCCAGGCAGTCTGTTGTCTCGACGTTTTATTTAGGTGTTTGTTGAACGATTTCTTAGTGTTATTACATTTCAGGTCGAGTGGTATATATGCGGACCTACAGTTTACGATTCTGCTCACATGGGGCACGCGAGGTACTGACGGGCGCAACAGATATTTGTTGACCTACGTTATCTACGTATCTATTTAATTTAGCGTACTAATTTGAAGGCAAAGTGCAAGTGTGACAAGTACCTTAAATATTAGAAAATTTAAATTAAGTAAAAGTAACACAACATAGATCCAATATGAAAGCTCAACAAATCCTGGGCCAATTCTGTTCGGTTTTCATAAAACAAAAATGCTAGACATGTCTCCTGTTCGACTGTGAGCTGTTTTTAAAATACTTTGTTATGTTTCATTATAATGTCTTGTATACCGGAGTAACTGATGAATATTTTGTAAAAGTTTTTCTGCATAGCGGTAGAAGAGATTTCCTGTGGTCCGGGCACTGGCGTCGGGGCTGAGGCCAGAGATCGCCAGGAACGAGGCTCTACGGTACCATGGACAGTACCAGAAAACCAACAATTAAGAATGTTTGTTCATGTCTTTGTGAGCCCAGCTATTTCGGTTAGCCAAATTTCCTCTGCTATGTTTTTGATTACATTTATTACAAATACAATTCGATGGGTCCTCAGTTGAAATTGTGAAATAACTCCAATTACAGAGTTATATGTTTTGGAGGATCTGAAACCAAAAACAGATGTATGCTTAACTGGCATATTGAATTTCTAGTGTTTGCGGAATGGGAACTTCAGGTCTATAAATTTGGAATTTAAAATTTTAACAATAACTCACAACATGGTAGTATCAACAGAGGTAGCGTGACGCGATATAATAAAAATGGTACCGTACTCTTAGTTACATGCTTAAGCAAAAGGCACATAAAATTTGAAGGTTAGTGTATTTTACTGGCACCGGACGCGGATAAAATCCTGGGCCCGGGTCATCTCTAACCGGTAGGTTACATATCGCTGTGTGAGCTTCGGTTCACCTTTGTGCATTTTGTCACTTGTGATTAGATTATATGGCTTTATACAGATCATACATATCTTTTGATATCGTTCGACGAGTGCTTCACGGCTATTTCGGTTACAATGTGAAATATGTCATGAATATAACTGACATCGATGATAAAATAATTAAACGAGCCAGACAGAACCACTTATTCTCAACATTTTTGAAACAAAGTCATACTGCAACAGAGGTAAGTTAATTGTCTGATGTATTGTCGAAATATCAAGATAGATGAATGTGTAAACTGAAAACCGCAGGAATTGAAATTGAAATCAGTATTCAAAATGCTGTTTTGTATTAACTTCTGGTTGCTTTGAAATGCCATCTGAGGAATTATATCAGAATGCACATTCGATGTATATATCCGTGTTTCTAGCAGTATTTGGCACCGATGACTGTCAGGATTTAATTTTTCGAACAATCATAAACGTGGGACTGTTAATTTGAGAACATAAATTGAATTGGTGTTATGTGCAGCTGAAACAATGCTCACATTTGTAAAGATTTACTGATGCAGTGGTTGGAAAGTTGCAAACCTATTAATCAAGTGGTGATATGGATTTGAGATAGTTAGAGAATAGTGGGCATTATTTAAATATTCCGTTACTATTTTTTGTTTTTGCATACTTTATTGTTGTTCAGATAAAAGATGTGATGAACAACAGTATTTCTCTCTTAGAGCACAAGATAGCTGGAGAAGATGATACTGATAAGCGCGAGTTGCTTAATAAAAATGTAAGTTTTGAGCTAAAGGTTTTGCACATTTCGTAACTTGTTATAAACTGATTGGAACGCGGTAAACATACAAACCTTTTTTCGGTTATTGTTCGTAAATTATTGTGGTTTATGTTTCGAGTGGTATTTGCAGCATACAACTTTATATATGTATTTATTTTAAGTTATTTGTCGTTTCTGATGCACTCAAGAAACTTGAAAACATTGGTTCGACGCAGACATGTGCTTCTGTTGAACAGCTCTTGGCTGATCCTACTGTGAAAGATACTATTTCTGACTATATGGATAACCGTCAAGGACATGAAGTATCAGACATTTCAATTTTCACTGCTCATGCGCGTGCCTTCGAAGCCGAGTTTCACGACGATATGAAATCACTTGGTGTTTCTCCTCCAGGTTAGTTTACTAGGTTCGGTTGCAAAAAATGTTAAAAATGGAATTATACATTGTAATTCAATACGTTGTCCATGGGTCCATGGGAATGTTTGTGATTTAAATTTCTAAAGTTAGTTTATGACTTTTATCATTTTACAGGCGATCTGGTTTCTAGAATAAAATTTTTTTGGCAATGGATGAGAAAGTAATCAGGAACGTGTTTTAAACATTTATGACAATCGAAGATAGGTATTTGATGTTAGTTAGTTATTTTATAATATCATATTAGCTATGCTAATGACGACAGTTAAGCTATTATATTAATCTGTATTTTTCCTTATTTCAGATGTTTTAACGAGAGTTTCTGAGTATATACCAGAAATCATCGCGTATGTTGAACAAATTATTAGCAATGGATTTGCTTATGAGTCTGGCGGTTCAGTTTACTTTAATACCTCTGAATTTAACGAATCTGAAAATCATTTCTATGCTAAATTAGTTCCAGGTCAGTTTATTTATCTTCTTATTCGAATTGCAACAGATGACTTCGGCGGATATCTGATTTATTTGAATGTTGACATTTTGCATTAACAAGAGTATTAATTTTAATCTTGGTGAACAAAATTGATATTAGTTTGGAGCGGTCATTATTTTGTTTCTAGGAGAAGTGTTGGATAATTTACTGCACTTCAACATTGGACTGTTCCATTTCCAGTAATAACAAAGAAACATGATGGCTCAGTCGTTTTGTTAACATTATGAATAAGTGGTTTACATAAATGGTGTATTTATATTGAAGAAGCATTTGGTGACACGTCCAAGTTGTCTTCCGCAATGCGAGAAGGTGAAGGCGAGTTAAGTATTGACGAGGATCGCTTAAAATCGAAGCGCAATGAATATGATTTTGCTCTTTGGAAAGCATCAAAACCAGGCGAACCGACCTGGGATTCACCGTGGGGCAAAGGCCGGCCAGGTTAGTTAAAGCAGTCGCCTTCGCTCGTGACAGTAACTAGTAATTCACAAAATACTGTGAATATTTGGCTCTAGCGAAAAGTATAACGTTTGAGTTGGTAAAATTTCAACATTCGGTTATGTCGGCTTTTAGGAACTTGTGTGTGCTTCAAAATAGTTGATCTTTTCATAGCATTTATAGCAAAATCGTAGTGTACGAACCAATATGGAGTTTGACTTATACAGTATTAATTTTACTTATGTGATAATTCACAATTTGGTGTTACAGGCTGGCATATTGAATGCTCGGTAATGGCTACGTCAATATGTGGTAATGTTCTGGACATACATTCCGGTGGCTTTGACCTAAAATTTCCGCACCACGATAACGAAATTGCGCAGTCTGAAGCGTACTCCGGTTGTAGGCAGTGGGTGAATTATTTTTTGCATGCTGGAACACTCAGGATAGGTACGTACAATTACGGGCAGAAATAAACGAACAATAGTAGCGACTGCGTTCCCGAGAAGTTATCTCGGTTATGTTGAAAAGTTAAAATGAAACAAATACATATAAAGTTTTAAGGCATGGTTTCTTGAAATTTCAAGATAATGTTTTTTGTGTAGATTTAATTTTAGGTTGTAGTTTAGTTAGCAAAATTGGTTGTGGCTTTTAAGGCTTTTTGTTATTTTGCGTGGCAAATTGTTTGGGTATGGTGCTTGAAAGCAAGGTGGCGCCGAATCCACGACTTGACCGAATCCGAATCCATTGTCGCAAAACTTTAAACGTTAATACATTTCTTGCCCGACCTCAGTTTTGAGATTTGTAACCTGAAACAAAAAGTTTTTATTATAATAAGTTATTTAAAATTTTTATTGTTTAAAACTGAAAAAACATATTGTCGAACATTGTTGGATTAGGCTTTTGGATTCAGGTTTTGCACCTCCGAATCCGAACCACAAATTTTTGCCAAATCCGAATCTAAATTCGAACCTTTGTTGCCGCATTGCTTGAAAGTTAAAACAAAACATAAATTCATGTGGCTTGGGGTGATGTAAATAAATGTTAAAAACAACCGTTGTTGATAACACAATGGTTCTGGTCACAAAACATATTTTGCTTTGGTAGTAATTTATATAGTTTATATTTTGTTAATTTTAGCTGGGTTGAAAATGTCGAAATCGCTCAAGAATTTTATTACAATCCGAGACGCTCTGAAACAATACACTTCACGCCAACTGCGTATTTTATTTCTGTTACATAACTGGGAAGATGTGTTAGATTATTCGGTATGTTTGTATAGTACATTAGTGTTTTGTGACTTCTCTTAGGGATGTCCCGATTAATCGGCATCGGTATTGGAACTTTTCGCGAGTGCAAAATTTTGAAATAAGAATCCGGATGGGCATAGGCATGGGCAAAAATTCTGGTACCAGTACATCACTAATTTCAGTGTTTAGATTTATGCAGTCATTTGGTTAGTTTTGCCGGTTACAAAATTGCCAATGTGTGACTGTCGAATTTAAGGACTTTTTAAACCGTGTCATTTATCTAATCAGACGCATTGTTTTCAGGCTAGTACAATGGAACGTGCGGTTGGTTATGAAAAAATGTTATCAGAGTTTTTTCTAACTGTCAAGCACTATTTACGAGCAAATTTCAAACCAGAAGCAGCGGAATCGTACTGCAAATGGAGAGAAAATGACATTTCGTTGTCGAATGCATTTGATAAACATCGAAGGAACATTCATGAAGCGCTTTGTGATTCGATAGATACAAGAACAGCGTTGAACTGTATACGAGAGCTCATATCTGATACCAATAAGTATACCGCACTTGTAGAATCTAGTCGCTGTTCGCCTGATAATTTAATTCTTCGTCGCATCGCACTTTATATTACGGATATATTGCGTGTATTTGGTGTCTGTGATATCAGTGATGCCAATCGAATTGGATTTACTGCCTCAGATTCTACTGCTGATGCCTCCAACTTAGCTTCAACCGAAGAAATTGTGATGCCGTATTTGAATGTTTTAGCCGAATTTCGGTATGTTAGGTGATTAGTGTTGGTACTAATCATGGTAGTATATTTGGAGTTAACAGCGCAACGGTTAAAATCTGGTGAAACTCGGTTCCTTTTAGTAGAACGATTCACAGTTTTGTTGCAAATAAGCGCTAATCACCAGGGGTGTAGCCAGGAATTCATTTTGTAGGGAGATGATTTTACATAAAGGTACCCGTTCAAACGTAACGAGCAAGAAATTTTTTGATCTCTAGGGTTCATCTGCGTTATTGTAATGTATGAAATATCATCTTTTTGTTCTTTCTCCATAGATGTCGGAAAACATATCTCCCTTTTTCTCCGTGTATACGCCCCTGGCAATCGCTGAACCCTTTCAAATGCTACAGTAATTATAATTTTACTTTACTTTCAGTGAAAAAATGCGTACAATTGCAATAAACGAAAAATGTGGTACACTACTGGAAGAATGCGATACACTTCGTGATGACATATTGCCAAGCTTAGGTGTTCGTTTAGAAGATAAACATGGTCATACAATAATGAAGCTCGTAGATAAAGAAATATTGCTGAAGTAAGGCAGAACTACATACATACTATATTTTCAATGGACTACATATTTTTGTAAATATTTAATATTCGGGGGGGGGTTGGGGGGGTTTGTGCGGGGATAGCCTCCTCCCTCTATTCGGCAACAAGTATCCGGCTATTGGATACAAATTTCCGAAAAAGATTTTATCTGTTTCAACTCGATTACAAATGCACAATCATAAATTCCGACCGATTAATTTTTGCCGAATCTGAAATCGGATCCGAACTTTTGCTGCTATTCTGCTATGAAACAAAACAAAAGGAATATCCCAGTGAATTTAGAAAGATAAAAAAACCTCTGTAGAATTTTAATTAGCTATGTATAGCTTTGTCGTATGTGGCCATGTGTCAATATCACTAAAATTTATGCTTGTGCTTTTGTTTTATGCTTTTGTTGTTAAATAATTTGCACTTTTCCAGCGTTAACGATAGATTACACCACTGCGGTATTTCGAAAATTTGAATAATAGATAACTTAAGGCATTAGTATTTTACATGCGGATTTTTTGAACAAAATATTCTGGAAGATCTTGCGCTTGCAAAACTGAGCACTATCAAGCCCCGCGATATTCTATTGTTTAAATGAAGCGTATTGTTACTTTTCTTCAGTTGTATAAATGTAGTAGGCATGTGCTGATAATTTTTTTTGCCGATGCCGATTCTAAGTGCCGATAATTACCGATGCTGATTTGATCGGCACATCCCTAAAATATATGCCACTCTTTAATTTGTTATAACAAAAGTAGTTGAAAAACGAATGGTCTCTTTTGGAAAACATATAACAGAGATGCAGGCATAAATACTGTTTTAAGAAACATATAATTGAGAAACTATAGTGTCTCTATGATTTCCCTGTTTGTGTTATGATCAGTTGTGATGTAATTGATAGATGTTCGAAATTATTCGCCTGTTTTAGGGAGCGTGAGCAAGCAAAGCGTTTAAAGGAAGAATTGGCTGCAGAAAAGTTTCAAAAACAACAAGAACGTGACAGCAGGGAGTTGAAAAAATCGATTCCGCCTTGGGAACTTTTCAAGTCGTCTACCGATAAATATTGCGCTTGGGACGATAAAGGAATACCTACACACGATGTTTCAGGGAATGAGTTGGGCAAAAAGACACGAAAGAAATTGGAAAAACAATATGAAGCACATGAAGTTAAATATAGGGCTTATTTGTTGGCGTTGGGCGATTGCGAAACTGTTAATGGAGTTAAAAAGTAGACTTGCAACATTTCAAAACAAATACCCAGACCCGGCGTTTTTAAAATCTGAAATCCGAACCCGGAATGTCGCAAATGCAAAACCTGTAGCCGAAAATTCTCAAATCCAAAACGCGGGCCCGGAATTTCTCAAATCTACCTAAACCCCTGACGCAGTATATTCCAAAACGGAAGCTTGAATTCAGACATAAATTTTTTAAAGAAAAAGCCATAAAATTTTTTACGACGTACAGTTTAAACCGGGTGTTTAGTCTTACGACATCAGAGTTCCGCCAAGCGATAACTGAAGAACCCCAAAGATGTCATAAATGTTGTAAAATTTTGTTTTGTTTACTAAAACGTGAAGGTCCCGGAGAGTGGTAGGGAGCACTGTCGGCCCGAACGCGGGCGTGGTAACTTTCTGTTGTGAAATTCCGGACACGAAATATCGCAGAGCCAGAAGCCGGACCTGGAATTTCTCAAGGTCAAAACCTGAACTTGCAAATTTTCGACGAAAATAATCAAAATATTGCGTGTGCGATTTTATTATATATGTTTCATTTTGGTTTAATACTCGCGAATGTGTCCCGCGTTGAATCGCGCCATTGTTATGTAGGTTTTAATTTTTATGGCTTATATATATACAATTAAAATTGTTCAAATTTGACTACTTACGCGTATTCCCTCACGGAAAATGGATATTAATTTGATATTGTCCCTTTCAAACATGGAGTACATTGTGAACAATAATATACAACACAAAATGCGCAGGGTTTAATAATTATTACGCGTAGCGACAATAAAAATTTCCTGAGAACGTGAGACCGCTCGACCTCCAGCGGTAAACTCTATATATAGTCGACTCATGGTACATAGCGATTCAGTTTAAATCTCCGCATGAAATTGCGACTATTAAGACCGTAAGGCGTAATCAGAGAAGAAAAACGCCGGAACCGGAGATTAAGCGCAATTAGGTGGTCCAAATAATGTTTGATTTACTAAGTTTAGCAATTATTTGCAAAATGTCGAAAATTTTGGTTTTAGGCTTAAATTTTTAAAGTCAGTGGTATTTAACGAATTTTTGTAAAACTAAAAAATTCGCTATCAAATTGCCGGAACCGACAGCGGAAATTCTAGCGTAACTGGTGGTAGACCTCGTGTTGCGCACTGCTAGACAAGGGTTAAGGCTAGGAAAAGATACCATAGTTACATTTTCAGCGTTGTATTCAGGTTGCTCTTTCCGTTACATGTGTACCGCAGCTTCTGGCACTTTTGTGCTTTCAATAATGTAGCTTGTTTATTTTCTAAAGGATTATACAATTTATTTTTGTTCCAAATAAAATGTTATTGGTCAGGGTGTAACCGTATATCCGTTTCCTTGTTATAGAAATTAAGGAAATTATTGTTGTGCTCAAAATTAGTTAAAAATCACGTATATGCTGCAATTGTTCGATATGAAATAGAAAATTATGGTATTAATAATCTAAACGTTAAATATTTTGGTGCGCCCGATATTTTTTCTTTAAAATTTTATAAGCCCGGTAAATATTTGCATGCCTCAATTGTTCTAGCAGAAAGATAAACATCTTTGAAACGATTTACTTCAATATACGTTTCCGTTATTTTGATCGGTATGCATTTACGTTATTTTAACAATGCGGTTTACTCCCTGGTAGTGACGTTTTTATCCAGATCAAAGTAAGAGTGTGGCTAGTAGGTCAACCAACCAAGGTAGAGTTTCTGCCGGAGGTTCCGGCAGTTTCGGTAGAAAATAAATCAAACAACTTAACAACATATTGCAGATATTGGCTAAAATTGACTAATTAACCATTGTTACTACCTAATTTCGCCTCACCTCTAGTCGGCAAGTTTCGTTGCCTCTGGCACAAGTGTGCACTTATGGTTTATTTCTGCCCGGGGACAATGGAACGACATTTATCGCAGCGTGGACCTGGGTTCATTAACATAAAAGTAGGACTCAGGCGTAGGATATAACTGGTAGTGATGGGCATCAGATATTTTTTCATATCCGGCAATTCTTGTCGGATATTTATCCGGATATCCAAAATGAAATTTTATATTTCGGATATCAGAAACTCGAATTTGTGTTTTTTGAGTTTTCGAACCTCAATTTTCGTTTCTTAAGCACTTGTTTTAACTTGTTGCTCTAAAAGAAGTGCCCTGACCCTCAAGCAAATTGATATGAGCATAAAAGATACAAATTTACAAATCGGTATTAATTATGGTAGTACTGTAGTGACCCGAATAAAGAGGGGGTACCCATTTTGAGTCCCAGTCAATAGGCGTCCGTATCCCTAATAGCCAATTATTCCTAATTGTAGGTGTAACGCATAAATGACTCCAGAACCAAATAAAGGTGAGTTCCAAGGGTTAGTTACAATACGGATATATGTGTAACGAAATCCGAATAACAGGGGGTACCCTCTGCAGAGGTCAAATAAATCTCAGTCCTCCTCTTATTCCGGTCACTCACTACAGTACCTCAATAGTTCTGGGTATTCAGTTTAGAAGCTTGCTACAGACTACTAAATATATACTTGCGTTGACACCTTAAAGTTGAGTTAATTTGGCTTGTCCTTGGCCTTATTTACACCACTGCAACAGAGATTCCATCCAAATAACCCTTCCCTCGAACTATATATACTTGAATCGTTTTAGTTCCAAGAACAAAGAACCAGATTGAAATACACTTACGCTAAGTCGTACAAACATCAGCCCATATTACTTATACTGGTGTCGCGGTTTCAGCAGCGGATGCAGAAATTTCTAAATGGGCGGGATGGTAAATATTTTGAAACGCAATTTTTCTACAAAAAACTTTCCTAGCGGGAAAATTATAAGGTAGGACCCTATTTCATAACGAATACATAGTTTTGCGTTTATTTTGTTTCTTGCACAGGTAATAAAATTAGTACTTTACGGTGCGTGTTCGATGCATAGATTTCGCTGGGTTAATTTTAAGATGAACTAGATACGAAGTCATTTTACCTATAAATATCACGCTAATCTGAAGTTTTTGAATATTGGTACGTTTTAGTTAAGAAATAAAGATTTTGAATTATCATGGAACAAATGTAAGAATGTGGTTTAATATTCCGACTGAGAGGTTTGGATACAAAAATATCCGGTGCCCATAGCTGGAGGTCTGGCTCCGGCGGAGAATCAAACTTCGGCTCTGGTAGAATTTTTGCTGGAGGTCGCGGCAATTTCGGTAGAAAAATGTTGCTTTTTTGCAGAATTTTTTTTGGTGCGTTTCGTTTTAACTTTGGTTCAATTTTAAGACAAAAATTACCAAAATTTAGACAGATGTTTGGTAAAACTTTGTAATTAAACATTTTTACCTGCCGCCTTTACCACAGGGAAAATTGCTTAAACTTCGACAGCGGAAATTTTCACTTCCGATTGTACCCTGCTAGGATAAAATAGAAAATGTTCGTGTGCGAGATTTTAGGTAACAATTTATTTTATCATTTTTAAACGATAAATTTCCAGTTTACTATTGAACTAAAAACTTTCATATACTAAAGTGAAAAATTCTCAACTCCGTTAATGGAAACAGTTTTATACTATATTCAAATAAAAATTTTTTCTTTTTATGCTATCTGTGAAAAAATCCATCGTATACAGGGTGTAAATAGATAGCAAAAAATAACGGAAACGTAGTGATCAAAAACGGAAACAGATAGTGATCAAAATAACGAAAACGGAAAACAGATATTGATTTACAAATGTTCCGAACATATTTTCTTTTTCTGCCAACACAATTGAGGTATGCAAACAGATTTTACTATCCGTTTGAGATAGCTTGTCTTGAACTCAATTTTAAGACAGTGCGGTTTTTATGAAATAAACTCGTGATAAATCCACACCAACAATGTTTACTATTACAAACAGCAAGCATTACGAGAACGACCTTAACCCTTTCGCTCATAGAGTATACTATGAGCAACAAAATAGAATAATGTACCAGCAATACACACACTGTGAGCAGTGTTTAACATTTATAACATATATGCGCAGTGTTAAATCTCCACAAGACGTGAGAGCCCCCTCGGGCTCGAGCGTTAAGCTCCTGTAGCTCAGTGGTCATTGTAAACGCATCCCACCCTTGAGATTGGGGTTCGAATCTCACCTTGAAATTACTTACATCTCTTGCAAATATTCATGTGAGAAAGGGTTAAAGCAGCAATCATATGGTACACGTTCTGGAAACCAAACATTGCTAACAGATATTAAAGTGTAATTTCTACACGTTCTGTAAACGAAACATTGCTAACAGATATTACACTGTAATTTCAAGTTAGTTTTTCTACCAATAAATGCTTCCAAGTCTTCATGTAAGTACCAGCACCTTAACTTTATACATCTTTAATCTATTTCCTTGAAACCGGCTATGCAACGTTCGACGTATATATACTTACTTAGACACTGTGTCAACTCAATTAACAAGTATATATTGCTCACTCGCGTAATTGCGGTCCGACGCGGATGCTACAGGTTGATCCTTATACTCCGTCGCAACACGACAAACACCCAACAGCGTAAAACACAACACCAAACAAAAATGAGTCAAAACGAATTACACTTGAAAGTTGTTTAGCCGATACTTTAAAATACCGATATATCAATACCAGAGTGTAAACAGATAGTAAAAATAACGGAAACGGATATTATCTAGATATTTCTGAAATGGTACGCATTATCTATCTATATTCAACTCAATTCATCTGAAAATATGTTAGAATTAAACATGTCGATATCGGTATGCGGTTAAAATACCCATACCCTGATTTTGCCGTCTTAGACATATCGATGCAACAATACTTAAAACACAGGTACAGTGGCTAAAATCAAGCATAACGAAATACTGCGCAAGATAAAAACGATAACAAAACGCAATGTATGAATCAGATAGTTAGCGCAATTTTTTTGCAAAAGATAATGTAATTTGTTTTACACAAACGCTTTGACGAAAGTTTCAAAACGTGTTAAACGACGATTACTCTAAACAAGAGTAGATAATGACAAGAGTGGGTACATTCTATGTATAAAAGAATGTACCTAGCACACGTTGCGTTGGCGCCCCCCTTATTTAAAGATACGTTGCCCTCTGGTACCTTCTATACTATGCGGAACCCCAGTAATTACACTCTTGTCTAGGAGTGGTAATCCACTTTTGCTATAACGAAGCAACAGAGAACGCTTAGTTGTATGCTAAATTTTTTTAAATTTCCAACCATATACCTACTGATTTCACCAGTGTTTTACTTATAATACATTTGAACAGAACACTAATGTAAGTACAGATTCTTTTTGGTTTCAGTCAGAAAAAATTGAATAAAACATGTAAAATGTAAAAACAGTACTATCTGAAAACCTCACGACAACGATACATTATACTTATTAAACAATAAAAATGCTATGCAGAGATCTCGCAACGAAATTCATAATGCAGCATGTTCAACATATTACACTCTCTTACCACGCATGATGAACGCACCGTATCCGCCGAATTATGATTAAAAATATATAACGAAATATTGTATTTAATTTCAATGATTTTTATGTTGATTCTCATAATGTTTATCTAAACCAAACCCTCTATAATTTGCTCGCGACAGCGGACCAGAAAATTTCCATGCCCAAAAGGGTATAGTCAATCTGCTAGGAAAATTTTTTATGCTTTTTGTTGACTGTTGTGGAAAAAATTTTGAAATCTACAAAAATCATTGCCAAAATACTTCCGAATCATCAATAGATTGCCATGATTTATGGCACAGAGGCGGTAAAATTTACCCTGCCCTGTGGGTTCCCACGCCACACTTCCACCTCTTGAATGCAATACTGACAACGGTTTGAATTCTAAAAATAATATAGCCAATGCACTAACATTTAAAGTGACATTAACTTTTTCATACATACTAAAATTCAACTAAGATGAATTCCGTTGAACCTATCCAAAAGAACGCTATCTACGTATAATCGATGGAATCGATTCTGTTAAATACTCCAATCGCCATCCATAATGAAGACAAGTTAATTTAAAAACACTTCAAAATAGTATATAAACATCAAAACAATGTGATTTTAACAAACAAAAAATAATAGGATTAATTACTGGGTGATTTCTCGCGTGAAATAGCGCAACTGCAAACCATAGATTTAAAGGATCGACGGGATGTTGTTTCGCTTGATACACTTGCAGCGAAGGAGATAACATGTGAAAAAGAGAATATTATGTATACCGAAATCACAAGACTTCATTGACCGAAAATCCCGAGAATCTACATCGAAAAAATTTCCTTTCAGGTGATTCTTACGGTAAGAAGGAACAAGTTAAATTATGATGTACAAATAATACTACGTTCAGCATTTATATTTCAATGTCAGTAGAGATTTTAATACATAGCGCTGCGTTCTACATGCGTATTTAACGAACGATTTGATTACACACGATGCCCGTAGCGAGTTCGGCCTCGCCCTCGTCGTGGTAGACCACCGCCGCCTCTCAAAGGATGCATAACAAGACCTCCAGTTCCACCGCGCCCACCCAGTCCACCAAACCGTGGCAGTGGTGGTCCTCCTACAGGACCAACATGTGCTCTTAACATAAATGGCGGCGGTGGATGAGCTCCACCAATGCCACTTCCACCATTCATATGAACTGGTGCTGGCGGACCATTAAGCGGCATACTGCCATGTCCAGGTCCGCCACCCAAAAACAGGCCACCACCAGGCTGTGGGCTGCCACCAAGAGACCCGATGGGGGGTCCATGTGGTCTGAACAAAGACGGGACATTAGGTCCCCGATCCATTTCCCGAATACGATCTCCTACGGTAGTATTACCTCGTGGTGGCGGTGACCGGCGAAAAGATGGCGCAGGTGATTTAGAAGCACCTACTAGTGGTTGGGGGCCGCTTTCACCTCCAGCACTCGTACACGATGTCTTATTTGTTGGCTCTTTAAAAGGTGACGATCGACCACTTCCATCGTGCTTTGCATGTCCAGTGGGTGGCGCGCCAGATTTGTCTTTTGCAAAATGCGCTGAATTGTTATCAGCATTTGTGGACCCTTCTGAAGTCGGAGGGCGCTTAGCTTGCTTTGGTGCAGAACCAGATTCTGCGTCATTTTGACCACGCTGGCCGTCGCTCTGGCGCGAATCGCTTGTGTGATAGCGAACAGCGCCGTAGCGACCGTCACCAGCATTTTCACCGACTGCTGAAGATGCGCTGCCAAGTTTTGAGTCAGTTTCATTCTCTCGATGTGATCGCTTGTCTCCACGTTGTTGGTGTTGCCGACGGCCGAAATCAGTGCCAACATGTTGTCGCTGTGGGGGGTAATGTTTGTTGGCTGGATGCATTCCGCGAACTCCTCCAGCAGCAACAAAGTCGTGATGATCAGGCGGAGGCGGTTGGCCGTACTGTGGCGCGTTGTGATAGATTCCGTGCTCGAATCCAGGACCCAACTCTCCATAACGTGCACTGCTTTGTGGCGGCGGCTGCCCTTGTCTTGCGCCATTGTTTAACGATCCAAAATGTTTAGAGTCCGTTACAGGTGGTGGTACAAGTCCATCAGTTGTGCCGGTAGGAGCATCTTGATTACTCACAAAACTCAATTTTAACGTGAACGGGTATTTCCATTCTAAAACATTTACTACGTTACCACATTACCACAATGACAATTTGAAAATGTGGACCTCACTGAGTTCTTTTGGGACCTCAGTACTTTTAAATAAAAAACCAATCCTTCAGTTATTTCAGATATTCGCTTTCCACATTGCTGCGGTTTGAATTAACATATTTGTTTAACTTTGTTACTCACAACGAACGTTACGTTTACAGATACCTCTTTAACACGCGTAATTCCAGGTTAATGCCTTTTATACCAACCGATTGAAACATTGTAAAAACGACTAATTTTGTCTTGTCAATTAAGCTAATATGAAAATTAGATATTAGCTAAATATTCAATTATCGGTTTTGGATGTTTGTAAACAATTTATTCAAATTCCTCGCACCTAAAACCCTTTACTGCTGAAATTATATTGCTTTTAACCATAATAATTAGTGAAATATTGTAAAAAGTCCTAATTTAGGCTTATAAACTATGCTAATATGCAAATTATCTATTAGCTAGTTGCTCAAGTATCGGTTTTGGAGGTTTGTAAACAGTCTACGCAGATTCCTCGCACCCAAAAACCCTTTAATGCTAAAATTAGATTGCTTCTAACTGTAATAATTAGTGAAATATTGTGGAAAGTCCTAGTTTCGATTCGCTCAAAAAGTATATATACCTTTATTGTCTCGGTGAATTTTTTCATGGTTGCAGGTTGCCAAAGCGTTCGTGGCATCCTCAACAGTTTCAAATTCAGCCATTCCAGCAATTACTCGAGCAGTTTCTCCTGCAATTAAATACGTGAACACAAAACTATGAACTCAGCAATAGGAATACCGCCACGATTTTGACGAAAAATAGCTTAAAGAAATTTAAGAAAAGAATAAATTACTCATAAGAAGATAATAAAATACTCAAGACGCATTAGTAGTGTAAACAACTTACCGTACTTATTAGCTAAAATCGATATATTTGGGCTTTTGCAACCGTGTTTGATAAAGATCTAAAACAAAATTTCACATGTATAAATAACATTTTTCTTTATGTATATATTATGTAATTTATGGTTCAACCGGACATCCGGTTTTTTACATTGCTAGATATTTATTATGCTATTATTATTAACATCACAATATTTCGATGCAAATTTTGTTCGAAATGATAAATATCACAAGTACTACGAAAAGCACAGTAATTTTTTGTTGGAACTAACACTTAATATGCAACTCTAGATGCGGTATTTTTTGGGTTCCGATGGACCCTGGTATCTATGTATTTAAAGGTTGAAGGATAGACACGTTAACCTCAAAAACGGAAGTTTCGGTCTTTAAGCCAATTTTTCATGTCTGTGACACGAGTTAGGGTAGGGTTAACGCAATTATTGCGTTCGTTAGGGTTAACGCATATTGTGAACGATGCATTGCGGCAATGCACAGAGTGGAAGCCAGACGGTCCGTACTAGGAGGCTAAAATGTCCCACACTAGGCCATTTTTTTATACGAGAATAACAGAATAGATGGCGTTGACATTAGCGGTCGTTTTGAGGTTGTTTAAGGCCCTTTGCCGTCCAAATAATCTCGTACAGAGTCTTGATTCCTGTTCTCTATCATCAAAATTTGAATACTATTGTAAGGACATCCCTTTTTCGAACATATGGGAAAATGGCGCAGCTCTATATTATCATCGGAAAAGCGGAAAATTGACAGCTTTATATTTCCATGGAGAAAAAGGAAAATTGACGAATTTTCAACTCGGTCAACACCGAGTGCACCAGCTATCTGGTTGGCACCGAATCCACGATTTGACGGAATCAGAACCTACTGCTAATTTGTCGAACCGAACCTTACATTTTGCAAATCCGATATATCAATAATTTGTTTCAGAATACCAATTCCAAGCAAATTGGCGTTTGTTGTGAACGCAATTATTTCGTGGCCGACCTCAGTTCTGATATTTGTGACTTTAAACAAAAAATATTCATTTATACAACAAGTTATTAAACATTTTTATTGTTTAAGAATGAAAAACATAGTATTGCCGAACTTTGTATGATTCAGCTTTTTTCACAACCGAATCGAAATTCGGATCCACACCTCAAAGTCTTGCTGAATCCAAATTCGAACTTGTTGCCACAAAGCCACCTTGTCAGGGTGGAAACAAAAGTACAGCTGCTGTGACATAATTTAATGAGCGTGTCTGATGCAAAATAACATACATCCTCCAGTTCTTTAACTGTTATATCCAGCGGTGCATTGTACCAATAGAGCGTGGCTCGTGGCTCAACCAGCCGAAGTCGAGATGCGGCATCCAAATCAATAAATCGATTATTGCGATTTCCCACAAACTCTTTATACGCCGGTGCACCATTCGGTAATACTATTCGTTCGCGCTCTCCCGGTTTCATTGTTATGCGATCGGTTTTCACTGAATGCCTATAATATAATAAGCAGTAAGATTTTACAAAGGCGTATATAAATTGAAACCATTCAATGTTTTATGTATTTGTGAGTTCATTTCGGACAATACGTTATTGATTTACACTAATGACCGAGCTACATTTAGTAGCACTTTAATTTATATAACAAATGCGCAACAACTTTGCAATCAACTCACTGTAATTTCAGATGCTTTCCAAATAATTTGCAGCGGTTCAAATATTTAATCGCACGTTGCGCTGCAATATTATCGCCCATTTGAATCATCGCGAGACCAGGCTTATTTTTCAAAAACAGTACCTGAAGAACGATGCAATGAAAATATCTCAGCGGTGAAACAATAAACCGGTTTCCATTAACGTTTCAATAATCGGTATCAAAATGGTAATCTAAAACATTACCACGTAAACCAGAACATTTTGCCATTTCCAATTTCTAAACTATCGACCCTGTGAAAAATTTCTTTGACACCATAGCGCATTTGTACAGCTACAGCACAGCACAAAAACACTGTTAAAAGAATTCAGAATGTGAATCTAATCACTACAACACTGTAATAATTTTAAATGGAAAAGGTATTATGCTCACCTTAGCTACGTTTCCGAACAAACAAAACAAATTGAAAATATGGTCGCACGTTGCTTTCTCATGAAAGCCAAATACCATTACAACTGAGTTATCCATATCAGTACCGCAACCATTTGCCACCGGACCTTTTGGTATATTAGGATCAGGAAAACCCGGCCGTACCATATCATCACCAATAGGAGGGCCCGGAAACCTATAAATATTTCACAGGGTGCAAGCGTAGCCGCCAGGGTGGATGGAGAAGGCCATTGCCACCAAAATTTTCTAAAATGTTAACAAGACAAAGTCCCCGTTACCGGGATAAGAGTCTCGGTCTCGGTTTTTGGGTCTCGGTTGTGTGGAACCGAAACCTGAAGTGGAGGATTCAACAAATGTATCGCTGTATTGGTGAAGTAAATGATGTCTGATGAATAAAATTTCGCTGTGAATCTATGAATATATTTTCATAGTTACGCAATAATAATTATGAGCAGATATTCTGAAAAACCACAAAAAAACTACGGAAAACATAAAAAATACGAAAAACCCATTAAAATATTTTTTTGAAAATTTTTATTTTTTCGGAGATGACCAAAAATTGACCGAGACCGACCATCCCTGCCCCCTTATGAAAATTTCTCAAATAAACAACTTGTTTCTCGAACTGAATTCATGACATTGTAGGTTTCTTAGAGCGATATGATCACAGTTAAAATTTGTATAACGTAGACAGTCAGTGCAAATCTAGTTCCAATTCCTGGTATAGTTAGAATTGGAATTTTAATTTTCTATCGTTTTAACCTGTACATAACATATTATTATTATTTGCAATTTTATACAAAAATTTGCCTGCGATTCTGATAAGTTTGTCAGCTCTCAGATTGCATTTCTAATAATATAAGGATGGGAGCTGTTATACGAGCATGAATAACATGCACGCTAAAACAAATATATTGATCTGGCGCATACTAATTACATATGACTCTGGTCCCAGGCCCCATAAAAATGTCCTGTTCCGATTCCTATATATGTAGTTCAGTGCCGTTTTGCACCCTGATATACCGATTAACAACTGAAAACTTTTATATGATGCCTACTTAAACATAAAATGTGGAATAAACATGTATCGTATACGCTAATGCGTTTCCATATTTATCTATGAGGATAATATCTGTGTATATATATGACTTACGCGTTTCTTGAGACCATCGCAATGTCAGTCTCGTCGTTTTGCTGACGTTCATTATCGATGTTACGAATGAATTGTCCAGCAGGAGGACCTCCCACATCACTACCACGCTGTTCAAGAGGCATGGCCGGACGAAATGGCGGAAGGTTACCAAACGGCTTTCGGTCTTCTTCAGCCGGCGGTGGTTGCCGTTGATGCCGAGCCATCATGGAATGTGTGTGGTCTTGCCCACCTACAGCCGGATGTGCCGCAATATCCGACATCGGATAAGGCCGCAGGCCTACAGCAGTGGCATCAGGAGGCAGCGCGTGTCGTGGTCCGTCACCATATTCTGCTGTGCCGCCAGCCCCGAGACCTGCCAAACCTGGATACTGTGTAGGGGGCGCTGCCAAACCAGAAGCATGCAGTTTTGACTCAAGAAGATTTTGGGACAATTCTTGATGTGTTAGTGGTCGTGACAAGGAATCGATTACGTTATTGCCGCTAGGTGGCATACGAGTACCGCCAAAGCCTTTATGCGACATGGACACTGCATCGGCCCTTGCGACAGCGTTTTGAGTAGCTGCGACTGCGTTTTGAGCTGCTGCAACTGCTCTGGCGTCAGTCATCGACGCAGGAATAGCTCCACCGGCAGCAGCTAATTGCGTCGCAATCGCAGGTGTTGCGTATGTGACACTGGCAGCGGTTGCTGGCACTGGTGGTAATAAAACACCAGGCGCTGGAACTTTACCAGCACCGGGATTATAAATGTGTGACATTGATCCTAAATGCTGCTGATCGACGACTAAAGATGTAACCGCTGCAGCATCAGCTAAAGTGCCGGGTGGCCTGGCCGCCATACCAGCAGGCGGAACAACTCCAGCATTTGCCGGAATAACCGGTGTTGGAAAACCAACGGCACTAATCGAGCTTGCCGACGGAACATTCTGTACACTCACGGGAGCTGATGGATTTCTCAGATCCACCCCACGGTTAGCTGCTTCAAGACCTGTTGGAACCATGCCCGGATACACTGCAGCAGCATGACCTGCTCCGATCGATCCGGGAGGCAGACCAAACAATGCTGCTGAAGCCGTTAAATGAGGGGTTACGGCGCTTTGTGTTGCAGTACCAATGGTGCCAGCAGTAGACAGTTCCGCTTGGTGTTGCTTTGAAATATCAGTGCCTGCACCACGGTATGAATGCTGTTGCGACGGGGTGTCGCCTTGCAATGGAGCCGATAAATTCAAATTTGCCTCCAGCCTATTCGCTTGTACAGGTGGCAATTGTTGATGCGTAGCAGACCCAACAGATGGTTGCATTTGCGAAGCGGGAAACCCTTTGGGTTGCCCAGCAGCAGACAACCCTCTTTGGTACTGCTCGGCCAAAGTATACGCCATAGACGTGTTCGCTGAAACAGCCGGTGCTGAGGAGGCAGTTCCCATGGCATTGTTCGGGCCAGAAGAAAGTACACCATTCGGTCCAGCGTTTCCTGGAAAAAAATAAAACTTAATGGCTAATTTTAGAAAGTCTACCCATATAAGCGTGTTTTCGAGTTAACCTGCGTGTTATTAAGTTCAACAGATTATCGTGCATCAATAATCTCAGAGTATACACGGAAATCAAAAGCTACCTATTACTTAACCTCTATGCTGAAAAAAAGAAACTGCAAAACAATAATTGTATAAATTTACCATTTACAGTAGATTTATTTTCTATAAAATTCGCCGCTCTGTTGTTTACGTCATATTCTTCAGCTTCAGCTTCGTCCGCTAATAATCCTGGGCGAACCGGACGCTTTATATTAGCTAAACAAAACACAGAATAAGCGTTAATGTACAAAGATTACACAGCTCACATAGAAGACCGACAGATATGGTTTGACCTGAAACAATAGTCTGGGAGCGTATATCTGACCGCACATCCGCGGACCATAAACATTGTGTCCTGCGACGAAAAACTTACGCACTCCACGACACGTGCACCTGAAACTGTCTAAATTATATAAATTTTAATGGCGACCATATCGCCCCAAGACACCTGCGAAGTCATGAATTCAATTTGCCAATATCTTGCATCTATCACACAGCACACGTAGATATCGCCACTCCGTGCCCATTCTGAGCAGTAATCGATGTCCTGAAAATGAAAAAATATATGTAGCGTTTTGTAGATTTCGAAAATTTTAATTCTACGTATTTTCAGATTCTAATATTTCCTAACCATCTAAAATCTAGTGAAACGACCAACTGTCGGCATATCAAAAGGAACGTGGACAAACGTAACTTACTTTTGTGTACAAGTAGTTTTCAACTGTGTATTATATTCATTTTTTTACTTCTGACTACTCGAGGATAGCAACTGCATAAATTTAGCATAGCAGTTACGAGCAGCAAAATCAACTTTCAGATACATGGTATCTTATGAATGAATGAAATATACGTAATGTAACGAATCGGTTACAGCTTCAGTTGGAAACAAATAAGCTCTGTTATAAGCTCTGTTACATCATTTTGTGTTGCTGTTGAAATAGTACGCATTCGACGCTTCAATGCTTCACAATAAGTTGTTTAATAAAATTGAAAATCTTATAAGAATAAACAGCACAGTGGAACACGGTCATCCCACAAATGGCTCATGCATAGCTGAGGACCTTAACAGTAGTATAAGTATATTCCTAAGCCTAAGCCCAAGCAACATTTTTCCAGCTTGGAAATAAACTACAAAGGTACCGAATAATTCTCTAACAAGGATACCATTTTGTAAACAAGCTATGAGGCCTACAGTCAAATTGGCAGAACCGATTTTGATAAACTTTTTTGTTTGTAACGAATCGGTTACAGCTTCAGTTGGAAACAAATAAGCTCTGTTATAAGCTCTGTTACATCATTTTGTGTTGCTGTTGAAATAGTACGCATTCGACGCTTCAATGCTTCACAATAAGTTGTTTAATAAAATTGAAAATCTTATAAGAATAAACAGCACAGTGGAACACGGTCATCCCACAAATGGCTCATGCATAGCTGAGGACCTTAACAGTAGTATAAGTATATTCCTAAGCCTAAGCCCAAGCAACATTTTTCCAGCTTGGAAATAAACTACAAAGGTACCGAATAATTCTCTAACAAGGATACCATTTTGTAAACAAGCTATGAGGCCTACAGTCAAATTGGCAGAACCGATTTTGATAAACTTTTTTGTTTGAAAGCCAATTATCCTTGGGTGTTAACTTCGCATAGGCGTTTGAAAATTTTAAACCGTTTATTCGCTAATAATTGTCTATTGCTTTAAACATGCCGCTACAGGGTCACAAAACATTATAGATTAGTTGTAAAACGGCCAACTATACAATTTAAGCCATTTATCAAATGTAAATGAAATGAAGTATACAATTAAGCTTCATCAGACTGTTGATTTGTTTACATCTGCTGCATTCGCAGTGCTAAATCCTTTATGTTTCGCTCGAAGTAACGCGATATGTTTCGTTTTCCTTTACAAAAATCAAAAGTGTGTGTACATTAGCAATAATTTCAAATGAATAAGTTCCCAAATGTGTAGAACGTATTCATGACTCTGGTGGCTATTTTCGCTCAGCAACTTGCGAAACGTCCTTAAACGCTCCAAATTCAATATTTACGATAGCCAGATTAGAAATTTCTAATGACACAACTGACAACTCTAAAACTTTGAATTGAAAATTTGCAACTGCTAACTTGCAAGCCTATATTTAAATATCTTGTATAATGAATAGCCAAAATGAAAAACTGCCACAACAAAGGTATATATTGATAGAGCAGTATTTTTATAAGAGTTCCCAATGTGGCACAGAAACCTAAAGTAATCAACATGTAACTCTGGCACAAAAATACATTACACAAAACAAATATTTCATATATTTTAAATTAAAGTTAAAATTTTAGCTTCTTTATAAGTTTTAAAACACATTTCAGGTTTAGTTCAACCATTGAAATGAAATTTGCGATAAAACTGCCCCACATAATTCCGATGTGTGTGTGTAACGTTGTTGACTTATATTTTAATATTCCCTCTTCAGAATTTCGAACGTAAGTTACGTACTGTGATTTAAGGTTATGACTAATGTTATCTTTTTTGACATTTTGCATTTGTTTACAACTGGATAAGATCGTTGACTTTTCGAGAAACTGTGGCATCCGAACGATAGTTTTGGACTATTTCGTATTGGGACAATTGTACATGACAAGGTCTACAAATACCATATCACAGTTGCACGCGTTCCGAAGTTAAACGTGCGTCGGGAAAGAAAAGTTTGACGCGGGTATACTCGCGGGAAAAATCTTAAACCGCAGGTAAAATTTGTAATTCTTAAACGCATCTGGAATACTAGTAAAAAACGATAAACACATTGCATTTTACTAGTCCAATGGTTCATTGTTTTACTTTTTATATGGCATACCGGTTTGTTTTTAGTGTTTCAGGAACCAATCAGAGGTCTACGCTTGACTTAGGCAGAAATCGACTTCAGCACCCTGTAGAACTTTTGCTAGAGATTTGAACAATTTTAGTAGACATTTTTCGTATTTTATAAAAGTTGTTAGGTGCAGTACGTTCGTTTGTACCAAACTTTCGAGCAATTGTTGAAGTTTGAATCGTGCATATTTCTTAAACCGACGCGTGACTTTTGACCACACTGCGCAAAAATTCTTAAAATTGACATCTTCTATACATTATTTTATCTGAATAATACCGCAAAACTAAGGGCGACTTGACGTGGGTCGCAGGTAAAGGAATGTTGGGCGGGTAAAATTGAAACTTCGGCGGCTAATCTGTGGGCCTTGTAAATAAATCTTTATCTGACCCCCTATATTACATACCGGCGTTAATGAACTTCATTTAAACATTATTTCATTCGTTGCCATTGAACAATATACTTGATAAAACTGTGGCAACGATGAAAAACTTGAAACTGCCGGAGAAAATTACACTGCAAATTCATAAACCAATTTAGTTTGATTCGTAAAATTCCTTTGTTTTTAACGTTGCAAACAAACAACTCTTCATCACTTAAGATTTGAAATTTTATATCAGTCAGAATAACGATAACATATCGGAAATGGTCTTGAAGAATCAGCTGTCCCAGCAAGGAGCTACGTACCTAACACGGCATATTCGCGCCTGAATAAATTCACTGAAAAATACCAAAATGAAACAGAACCGTTAACAAGCAATAGAAAGCAATATGCTACAAATTAACTGCAAAATTTTCCAAAAAAAAATAAATCTATCAAGCATTTTGATGGTTGTTTGTCTTCACTTTTAAAAAGTTTGGGTTTTACTGTTTTACACGCATGAGTTTAGCGTTGAAACTGTTGTATCGTGGTATTGTGCTCTTGGCCCATACGTATTCTAAAATGTGTACAGCAAGTATCATCAGTTAGTAATAAGTTTTCAAACTCGCTAAGTATTATTGCAGTTGCTGAACACAAATTTGGTATAGGAACAGAACAAATCAACCGCGAAAACTGTGCCAAATTTTGAGCATCAACATTGAATGGTTTGAAAGTTACAATAGATATCATCAACTGGTGATAGGTGCTACACACACATTTGAGAATACGGGCCCTTGACTACGTACACATTTGGTTTCTGGCAACAAATCCGCCATCTGCTCATTCAGTTTAAAATTGAACTGAATCAAGTAAAAATCGTGAGAAGTTATATATGACGTCATTATATTGTACAATGTAAAAAATATAAAAATGAACACAAAAATTATTTTGTTATACTACTGGTATTTTAGTTGGACAGATGGGCACGAAAACGCATCAGGGTGATTCGGTCGCAGACCGCCCCACTCCGATCTTCGCCGCGTTGTCTATTTTGGATTATTATTAAACACCACTCTACATACAGCCTACTCAGACTCAGACACAAACACAAAAACACTGCGGCGGTCTCAGTGCAAAATTCGACACCAAACAAAATATGTCATGTCAGTTTAGGCTAATCGTAGTTGTCACTAAAAATTGAACTCATGAACGTGGTAAATAGGAAAATTTTTTCTTGTTTTTTCGTTGTGTTAATGTTACGGATAACCATAAAATTATTGTGTAAAAACGTACGGTTTGGGCTATTTTGCTTTCAAAGTTCACACTAAATCGAAGCTTGCCAAAAAATTTACGCATCATTGTCTTTTAATTCATCGTAAAATGAAAACAAAATTAATAGGTAATCAACACCAAAAAACTCATTCACAACACAGGCTGCAGTGCTCATTGTGAAACTTATGTATGCTTATGTAGCAACGCAACGTGCTTGAGGCATACAGATTGAGATATTCGCTTTACTCTCGCTTTTAGTTTGCCGTTTTAAAAATATATAGATATACGTAGACCTCAAACAAGGTTCGGATGTCCTTTTTCTTTATGCGAATGCGGATTGTCAAATTTCAGATATGCGGCTACATATTTTTTCAACTGGCGGTTCGCTATGGTGGGAGGGGAAAGGCTTTAGTGGTTTAGAGGTCTCTTACGAAAGCATGTAAGTTAAGACATGCGTGTTTCCAAGAAATATTCCCAGATTTTTGTGCATTGAACCGCAGTGATTTTTTATATTTATCTTGCAATTTCATACAAGAATTTCAACTCGAGTGATTTGGATTATAAAAGGTACGCAAACACAAGAATTTAACATCTGCACATACGTTTTTTCGAATGCAGACTTGTGCAATGCTATGTGAAAATTTCCAACAATATAGACTTTCCAGTTTTCATATGATTTGGGAACGGCGCGATCGAAATTCCGGTCCCGGTAGGAAAACAAAAAGTCAACCATACCTACAAATTCCTAATTGGTCATAATAAAATCAAGGTGTTTTGGGCTTCCTTTCAAAAAGTTTAATTTCGGGTAACCGAGGAGTCATTCTGTTTCTCAAATCGCTGTATAACCAGGTACCGGTGCTCCACAATTGTTCGCTGTCTGTGTTGGTAGGCGAAATGCACAATTACTTACGGACCAAAGCTGCGATCCAACGAAATTTTTTGTGATTGCTTATCGCTTTCTCACCTCTTTGGTCTCGGTTTGTAAACCACCGAGACTGAAAAGAACGAGACTGAGACCAGCCAAATCCCGAGATTACACCACCATGTACATTAAAAAGTGACAATTCCGGACGGCACAAAATAAATTGTGCTCAAACTTTTATAACAATCCAATGTTACCGTAAACTTGGATTCAAGATTTCGGTTGCTCAATGTTTCCTAAGTAAAAACAGAAATTCAAACACTCGCAATACGAGAGCCTTTTCTGTATTGTTGTTCTCGAAAGTAAATCCTGCTACAATATGTAGTTTTGATGTTTTACTTCCGATTTGGTAATATTGAACAATGCGTAAAACCGGCAGGTTATACCCTAAGCAATTGTAGAGTTGCATCCGGATCCGGGTTTGTACTTTGATTTGTGGTTACTTTACTAAACAGCCGTACTTGTGAGATTACTTTTCAACTGTTTTATCGGGTTACAAGTTGTCTTATCATTTTTAACCAAAGTTCAATTATTTGTTTGGCGTTATTCCTGCTGAAGAATACCGCACTCAATCAGTAATATTTCAATTTCCGTAGCAATTATTTTAACTTAACGTATATATAGCGACTATTCGAAGAATGTACGAGATTGGGCAATCAAAGCAAGTTAGAGGTTAAAATGACACAAGCAGTGCTAAAACGTGTACTTGCAGCCATAAAAGATCCAATACCCAATAATTGACTTAAAAGATTTTCACATAAACTCTCACGACTAATCTCCCCAACATCATGGGCATTGCAATTTACAGATTTGAACAATTCACAAAACAAAATCAAATATAGCAAAAATATGTGCATGCAGACAATTAACGCACAAATTTACATGATTTACCTTGTCATATTAAATCGCGCAATTGGCATCTTCGCCTGACGAGTTCGTAAAATCAACAGAATACGTTTAAACATAGCTTGAATCTTGGGATTGCGACTGTTACAACAATTTGAATAACTGAAAGCTTTACAACTGCTAAAATGAAACTATTAAAAAATTAAACGGACGGCAGGCTACCCTAACTTTAACTAAACATTGGGTAAGTAGTCCATTTGCCGCTAGAGATGTAATTGCAAATATATTGCATTATATAGTATTGTACTATTTATTTTTATTTGACGCCAAACAATAGCAGATTCAAAAATCGAACACCATAAAGTTCAAAATGCAGAAATCACTGCATAGTCCAGGAGTAGTTTACAATAACTACTTCCAACCATTGAATCCGGAAGTTTTGAAACGATTGTTTAAAAATTTACACTGTCAATAGTTTGTTTAAATATTAACGTTAACCACGAGATAAAACTGAAAGAAGTGGTTGCTGAGCAGGTTGACCATGTGGGTGTCCCATTAGGGAAACGCTAAATACCTAAGTGGTACTGTTTAGTTCGGCACATGTTGCAAAACGTTATAAAGTTTGACTTTTGCTGAAAATCAGTATGATGATGATAATAATAATATGTAAGGATGGGCCGATACCAAAATTTTGCCGATGCCGATTCCAACCCTAGTACGTCATGCTTAGTAAACAAATAGGATACTAGGTACAATACGTACATCATTATGCGAAGACTTAAACCCTAACAACTGTAAACGATTATAAATTTATGATAACGGTTCATTTTCATTTTTTCAAACACAAACACAAAAGCGATAGTTTCTCTGGTCAGACACACTGACATACACCAAGAGGTGAAATTGACAGCATTTCAACTGACTGATATGTGCAAAAAGTATCGGTAAAGAATGGGTAATTTTTTCAGAGCCGATGCCGATACGAAAAGTGCTGATTATTACCGATACCGATTAATCGGCACATTCCTAATATATAATGTAGTTTGTCAGCGAACTGAAATATAATTTAAGATTGATGCCGATACCGATACCTGAGATGTACACCAACACCGCAGATCTTGAAAACACATGCTGCCCATAAGTTACACAAAGATTACGAAGTTTCTTGCTCAAAATCTAGCTTTGTTCGGAGCCGGTAGTACAAGCGGCTGTATTCAACTATTCCACTTACTGTAACAATTATTATACTTTCTAAAGATATTGCATGCATGACAACGACTTAGCAAATTGAAATTTTCTAAAGCATTTCAAAAAATACCCTAAATTTAGAAAGCGCCGTGTCTGACTGTCTCTAATATAAACGTCTCGCAAAACCAAAAGGCATGAAATAGTGAACCTATGTCGTAAAACCCAATTTTTTTGTTGTCCTCACTGTTATATAGAAATATAAATTGCCATCCAATATTTGTAGGCAGGCACAAAAAACAGCTCCCCTCACAACGGAAATAACAGTCTATTACATATTAGCCTGCTTCATTGCTACGTTCACTATTCGGAGGAACTGTTTCTTGGCAGAGAGTACAGGACAGAAATGTCGATTTTTTAATGATATGCGACAATTCAATTCGTATGAAAAATTATGAAATTCTATGTATCGGTACCGGCATGCTGTCCAAAATACTGACACCCTGATGTTACCGATATCATAATATAACGGTTCAACAGTAGTTTTCAGCAGTGAACGGATCTTCAGTATTATTATATTATTTGTTTAATATAATATGATGTAATATTAATGAAAAATTCAACGGTACATCTTATATTAGTCGGTGAAACCCACCACAACAACAAATTGTACAAGGCGTTCAGGTTTAAAACAATATGTTTAACTTACTAACGGAAATAATTAGCACCACCGAAGCAAACTACGGACAATCTATATGTGGTGACACTATATAAGTTGATAGTTTCTGTAATATTATATACATATACATCGGTTAAGCCTTAATTATGAACTTTTTGCATTGTATATTTCGCTAATGCATTATTTCGCTAGTACTACTAAGTTTACAAGCGATCTGATTTCAGCATTAAAATATTGTTGGCAACGAGGAAGAAATCGGAATAAACATCTATAATAATCTCTAAAACTGATAAATAAATAAATAGTTACTAATTATATTAGATATACCCACAATGGCAGTTACTGATTAACTTAGGAATTTATTTTTATCAGCGTTCGTGCACTACTTGGTTTAAGGTTTTCAGACATGATAAATTTAAAAATCGCACTCAAAAATTAGAACATTATTTTAAAATTTTTTTAACTGTACGCAAATTTATGGTCTGTATGGTTTGTCGGTAAAAACATTTAAATATATCGCAGTATGTGGCTCCGAGCTTCACTCAATACAAGTAGGTCCACTACGATTGGTAGATATTACCCGACCCGAACACATCTGCAAAATAGGTAGCGGTAGCAGTATTAAAACGGTCGAATTATCCTAAAATTAAAATAAACAATTTAAGAAGTCAAAGACTACAAACCAGTTAATGTTTTTCATCAATCAAACATTCTTAACATATATTTTGTTAAGAACGCAACTATATTTGCTATATTTAAATAACGCAAAGTTCTGGTTTTCAACAGAAAAAAATCAATCCTCCATAGCCGAAATATATTTAGTGATGTTGTTCGTTGCACTTTATTCTGGTTTTTGAAGGTTACCGCTTCCACTTTAGTATGTTAAGAAATATGATTGAATTAAAAGCTGAAACGCCTACACAACTTACAAGTAGACACAATACTGAGAAATTTATATATTGTTATGTCTTATTGTTACTACCTTCACCTTCAAAGGTATAAGAAAATGCATCAAGTGGTTTTATGGTATGTATAAATTTGACAGACGAACGAGGTGACATTTACATTTCGAGCTCCGAGCTAAAAACGAAGCGATAAGTTTGATAATCAGCCTAAAAACAAGTTATATCTCACACTATAATGACCTAAACAAGGCTTAATTTCACAAACATCTCATGCAGTGTATTGTGTACGCCTTCATATAAACCAACCTGAACAGATAGTTTGTGACTGGCCCTGATTTCAATAAAGTAGTGACTTTGTCAGTTCTAGCAACAACGTGTCACGATTTCACATTCTCAATTACATAGCTGAATTATGTAGAAAATGTAACTTCGGTTGTACTGCGACACACGGTCGAGTACAAACTCACAGAACTTTATTCGTTAAAATATTATATATGTGATTCCCAAATTCACTAAAGCCTTCAGAAAGTGAAAAATTGCAACATGTGGGATAGGGCCCTGCAGTTAATACATATGCAGTTGTCGAATTCTGGCACACTCCTATCCTAACAAAAAGTATACAGTGGCGTTTAAACAATTCTTGGAGGAATAAAGCAATAACAAAGTCTTTGAATTTCTGGAAATTAATCACGCGCGGTATTGCTTGGCAGCCAAACACATAAATTTACGTATGGGCAACACTTATATATCAAGCAGTAACCGAATTTACTACGACAATATCGCAGTTAAAAATAACCAAAATAAATAATAAAGTTAAATATATGTTTCAAGACGATGTGCTTTGATAATCTGAAATAATGAAAAAATTGGTGACGTTGGCTTGATCGTGTTTCGTGTAAATTTTTTTGCAAGCCATGCAAGTACGCAAGCGTATCTGTTGTATGTTTCCATGTTTATATTTCTAGATAGAATTCTAATAGTTTACGTATTTCGGTGCTGAATTAGACGAACATTGTATAGATAAAAAATCGATAATAACGCTGAAGTATCCAAGACGGACACGCCTTGAATTTGGAGTATCCGTAATGTTAGAAGGACTCCAAGACAGGGATGGACCGGATATTAACCGGATATAACATCTAAATTTGTGCACTGCTGGTAGTACTTGAGTCGTTGTCGTTAAGAGTATAGATTGGTTTATTAAATTAAATAAATCTTTAGTTTGGATTTTTCTCTGCCAAAAACCTAAGCTTCTTGATTTGCTGGGAAATGCAGCCGCAGCAAAATGACTAGAGTTTCCATATCTGAAAAGCAAATTAATGTTATTCGGGATCACAACCGCAAATAATCGGTATCCTACAGGTTTAAATCAGATATCAGAATCAAACACGGATGTCAGCTTTTTGCCGGATATTGAACTGGAACCGAATGTCCGGTCAATCCTTGCTTCATATATTCAAACATTAAAATTAAAAAAATTTCAAATCGCGCAGTAAAAAGCGGCTTACACGGTTCAGAAACAGTCGCACAATGCAGTACGCACATGAAAGTTGTAAAGCCTAATCCAGAAAGAAAAGACGATTGAGACACAAAATCTACCAATTCAATAAATTCAGACCTAGGTCCCAGTAATACGCTCTAATCTGCAATTTTCCCTTATATATTGTGCTCTGTCAATGTCAAACACACGATACGGTAACATAATATATAAACATATTCCGCAAACCGATTTATCCCAAACTAAATTTAGTGCTGGCAATGAATATATTTAAAATATGAGGCCGTCTTCTTGGTGAATGAAATTATAGGCTGTACAATTTATATAAGCCATCTTGTCTTTATCTATCTATATATCTGTCTGGTGAATCAAATGAGCTTATAGGCGAGTTACATTTACGTTAAATATTGGATTTGCGCACGAATCATATCACCGATATCGCAAAAACTACAAATTGATTAAGGGATGGTTACGATGAATGCAAAGGTTATTTTTATGAACAAGACTACTTATCAAAAGGTAATGTTTCTCTGTAAATTTAAACTAGATTAAACTAACACAAGTCTAGGAATTTTTTCACAGTTAAAGAAAACAAATAAACATGCGTTGATCCAGAAACTGCCATATCTCGAGTAAACAGTTACTTTATAATTAGCACATGCAATACTGAATACGCACGCTTAACACTGATGCTAATAAAAAGGAAAGTGCCTTCAGGCTTCCAAAATATTAACGAGCTATCACATCTCTTCGTGCTTGTAATATAATAAATAATTACTTAACAAACAATGCTCTACATTAGCAAGCACGCCGACTACGTTACAATTTGCCGCGTCAAACATAACTTAAGAATAATGACAGAAGAACTTTCCAAAAACTACATGGTACGACCGTTAGTGTTACGACTAGGTACATTACGCCGACTACTCCTTAAACAAGAGGGTGGAAAGACTTTGTACATTTGGTCTTGTACCACACATCACCACGGTATGATCGTGGCTTTGTTTCATTACAACAGATTTATGAAGAAGGACAAATCCCGCGCTACTTACTTGGCGCAACAGCAGCACTGTCGTAATAATTAGGATCACCAGGAATCACCTTCACTCGAGATAGCTTAAATTAAATGATGGATGTATTGCAGTCATTATTATTTCTCTAATAAATCAGGGGTACCGAAAATCGTTTTCCGATTAGAATTCTTGTGAATATTCTATTCCTGTTCATGTTCCAGCATTCAAAGACACAGGAACAGATAAAGTATCAGTAAAATTTAACATTAGTTTAAAAAATTTACTGTAAGAAAGCGTCGTTTCCCCAGTTGTGCTTGAAATTCAAATTCCGCACACTTGGAATTATCAGGCATACGTTTTCCGAGAACTTGAAAAATCAGCTAATCAATGTCTTTGCATTTCTTGTAAGCGTTTAGCATACTATAATAATACATAGCTTTATTGCAGCTTACGTTAGCGAATTCTATTTTCAGCGTACAACATCCAGAAAAAATGTCACAACCATTCAACTGATGTTTAGCTTTTCGAGCGTCATCCGGCGTTGCAAACTCAACCAGGCTAAACAGCACATCTTCTTTATGCACAGCAATACGTATGACAGGAGCAGCACGTTCAGAAATTGTACGAATTACTTTCTGAAATACATAACGGGCTGAGCATATTTTCTTTACATAAAGAAGCAGTTTTACGAAATTGATTCGGTAGGCTTACGCAAGTACGAGAACCGGATACGGATATCGGGTTTTTGCTAGATATTAAATTGGATCCACATATCCGAACACACCCTGGCCGTAAACGGTGCGCTTTCCAGCAATGCGGTCTTTGTGGACGCATACATTGACATAGGCTATCAAACTAGAGCCCAAACAGAGACTCTTTTATTCATCTGTCGTTGGCTATCTCAAAAAGTTGGTAAAACACTTAGTGGTTTGTGAAAAGTTTTATTTTAGCATACGTAACGACCAGGGTGCAACCGGAATTACAATTTACCGGAACCGGAATTTGAAAATTTTACCGGAACCGGAAAGTGAAGAATGCATTTCACCAAAAATTTCATTTTAATCTTATTTTTTGCTCTATTATTTGTGAAATAACCTTAGTCGAACATAGATATTTATTTTATTTGTTGTATTTTAGATTTTCATCATCGACTGAAGTGAAATCCACCATCAATGCCTTATATTCGGAGTACAAGTGGCTTTCAAAAGAGATTCTTAAAAATTAGCAAAGTTAAGAAAATGGCCAAATTATAATACCGGAATTTTTAAATCCGGTAAAAATTTACCGGAACCGGAACCGGAAGGTGAAAAAATGCCGGAACCGGAATTCCTGTTGCACCCTGGTAACGACTAGACTTTGTTGTGAGATGTAAAATAACAGCGAAAGTGCAATTGCTATTGCATTAATACCGGCAGTTCGCACTGTTTCAAAAATACTGCTGGTTGCAACAAGCAACAGAAACAACACATTAGAATCAAAAAAACAATAAAATAAATTTCCGGAGGGAAATCAAAAATGATTCTGTGGGATCTTTCGTATCCACATCTATATTCCAGGCAGCAATGGGCTACGTTAACCCGCTTAATAAAATCCCTGTTTAATGTTGGTTTTGCTGCCAACAACAACTCAAACCAGGCTTACACGTGCAAAGTTTTAAAGTGACGATTATACTTTCCGGGGGAATCAAACTGCATTCCACATTTTGACTACTGTTTTTACGATGACCAGATCAAATACATGTTTAATATACGGACATATTTTTTACACTCCGTGAGTTATACATACTTAGCGCTTTAAAACTATTGGCAGCATTTCTATAGTTACAACCAGTTATTGAAATAACTTGAAGGAAAAAGTGGTGCAGTAAAATAGCTAAATATGGGATCCTGCACAAAGACTGCTCTTTAATCAGATTAAACTTGGATCGCTTCGCTCAAAAACTAACTAACTGGTGTGATCGTTTTCGTGGCATTCAGGACAAACATAATAAGACAGTTGGTCGGTTGTGCACTTTCAAGTTTGCTAAAACAGTTGTTTTCAAATGGGTTACATCCGTCTATAAGCATCTTTGTTTATGTATAAGCTTATCAATGAACAATATAGCTCAATACCCATTAAGGAACAACTAAATCTTTACACCAAACTTCATGGTTTAGCTTTTTGAGTCCTCGCTAAGTACGTACGCATCTATATAGTATTATACCACATATCATCGACCTACAATTCATACGGACCGTTAAACATGTATCTGTCGTAAACCATACAAATTGTATTTGAATTGTTTAACCAACGTTTGAGTTTGAAACTAACGGTTTTTGACGAAAATAAAATTTTCGCGAAGCCAAAAATGTGAAATAACAGCTCATGTTCTCCCTATGGTAAGAACATGGGAACTTACCTTTCACGTCGAATTCCTGGCAATTGTGATGCTGTCACGAATAAAGTCTGTCCAAAAATGCTTATCCCATTTTGCTAAAATCAAATATATATTGAGGATTAGGGATATGCATATACCAATAATCGGCACATCCCTATTAAGGATTACAGTAATCGGAATCGGCATCGGTATTGATTGGCAATTTTGTGAGTATCGGCATCGGCAATATAAAAAAATTGCCGATTCTTTGCCGATACTTTCTGCATACAACAGTCAGTTGGAATGCTATCATTTTCACTTACTTCTTGGCATACGTATATCAGTGGGTCTGATCATCGACACATCCTCGTGAAGGATGAGACAAAACTCTTGGTTGCAGCACCGTTTCCGGAAGTTCCAGGTAATTTTCGTGGTTTTTGCTCCGGTTTCGTGTTTTCCAAGCTGAACTTCCGTATCTTTTGCTACATTGCATAAGTACATATATCTCAGAAATACCGCTCCTAGATTAACAATAAGTATTCTCCGTTTTTCAGTGTTGCGTTGTTTTTGACCGTCCTGCTGCAACTTCAGCTGCAAAATCACTTGGAACCAGCCCGGTTTTAAGGCCCCATCAAAATAATCCTTCATATACATGACTGTCTTTAATAGTATATTTTTACTACTGTATTCCAGCCAGGCCACAGTTATCGGACTTTTGCATAGTGAGACCACCTCTTCCCACGGATACAGCGTATGACTTACCACAGATGAGTTTAGACAATACCGCGCCGCCTGTGATTCCTGAAAACAAAGATGAGTTTAGATAATACCGCACTGCCTATGATTCTTGAAAACAAAACTTGCACCTTCAGCAATTTTACTATATAATTCCTTAAGTTATTTCTTTGAAAATTTGCACCTACTATCAGGGTGCAACCGGAATTACAATTTCCCGGAACCGGAATTTGAAAATTTTACCGGAACCGGAAAGTGAAAAATGCATTTCACCAAAAATTTCATTTTAATCTTATTTTTTGCTCTATTATTTGTGAAATAACCTTAGTCGAACATTGATATTTATTTTATTTGTTGTATTTTAGATTTTCATCATCGACTGAAGTGAAATCCACCATCAATGCCTTATATTCGGAGTACAAGTGGCTTTCAAAAGAGATTCTTAAAAATTAGCAAAGTTAAGAAAATGGCCAAATTATAATACCGGAATTTTTAAATCCGGTAAAAATTTACCGGAACCGGAACCGGAAGGTGAAAAAATGCCGGAACCGGAACCGGAATTCCGGTTATGTTAAAGTACATTTTTTGTAAAACCGCGCAAATATATGACACTGATTATCACGGGTTTTTTGGGTGAAATAGGGGGTTTTCACCCACTTTGTTTCAAAAAACCCCCTCGAAATTCAAACAAATCCACTAGAAACCCCCCTAGTCTTCCAAGTGTTCCAAGTGTTTTTCACAGAATACAATTTTAACTAATACTGAAACTTAAATCAAAAATACATACTGAGACAAATAAAATATTTTTGCACCTTCCCCTATCGAAAAGTTACCTATTTCACTTAGCACTGCAGCTATGACTCATTTCAATGCGTATTTTTATATGTATATGTATTTGTAAACTTATATATACGTAGATGCATTTATGTATATATAATACATAAGTAATTATGTCTTTTCGAACGTATTTGAAAAACCCATTTTATTTAAAAAACCCACTGAAATTAAAAAACCCACTAAAACACCCACGCCGAAATTTGAAAAAAGAAACCCTGCCGATTATGATTAATGAGGTTCGGACTAGTACGTTTGTATCAGGATTCAACCGGTCACCAAAAATATCAGAACCGGATTGTTACATCTGGTTCGGGCAACCGAGTCGGATAGTTGAGTGCAAAATTCTACAAAACGTTAAGCTAAATCAGGCTAATTTTGAACAGGATGAGGCGATTAATCTGCATCCGCATCGGTAATAAACGGCACTTTTCGGGAATATCGGCATCGGTACTGCAAAAAGACTGCCGATTTTTGTAAAATAGTATTTTATCTGTTCGTTAAGCATGGTAAAGATGGAATCGACACCGGCATCTGCAAAATTTTTTTAAAATATCAATGTTTGCTTATTGACCACTTTAGTATAACAAGATTCCAACAGAAACTAAGTTTTGCCGGAACATTATCAGGAGCCGCAATTTGAAATAATTTGTATCGCCGAATTACTGTTGCACTATTTAAAAAACTAGCCAATAAGCGCCATGAACAATTTTTCAGCAATATCATCATGAAGATTGGCAAAATTGTATCACATTTATAATTTATCAGCTTATTGTCAAAACTAAAAGGAATTAAATTTTGCCGGAACAGGAATTGAACTCTATTCCCAAAACAGGAACAACCTGAATAATTACTGTTTTACTTTTTAGTAAACAGGTCAAAAACGAGACGTAAGATAATTTTTTCACGATTTCTTATTCGTTTTCAGCACTTGTACAAAATCACTCAACACAGGGAGCAACCGGAATTACAATTTACCGGAACCAGTATTTGAAATTACCCGAACCGAATACATGTCAGCAAAAATTCAGTTTTATTTTCTATTTTGCTGTATATCTGTTTTATTCCAGATTTCTTTATTCATGGAAGCGAAATCCACCTTCGATGGCTCATTTTTGATGATTGTCAAGGTTTATACACTATATGTACTAATCAACAGGGTGCAAAGCGAAACTGGATTATACCGGAATCGGAATGGAAAGAGCAAATTTATAATCAACAAAGTATAGTATTGAATTATGTGGAAATTTCGATTCCGATTAATTGTGCAATCGGAATCGGAACTCGTTTTGAGTCGGAATTATAATCGGAATCGGAATTCCGATTACACTCTGCTAATTAAATCTATTATATTTTCATCTTTACAAATTGAACAAGTGACCTTCAAAGATTTGGCTCAACACCGTAAAAATTCCGGTTCCGGTATCGATTTTTTCAGGAATTCCGGTGAAACCCTCAAACGTATATATACTTATACAGGACATATATATATCATACACGACATATATACACCTAAATTTGAACAGATTCGTTTAGCCACGCTGTGAACATACCTCAAACTCAACCAATGCAATGCCTGGCTCTTCTAGCTTGATATAACTAAAAAATGAACTCAGTTTAATTAAATCAAAACAGAAACAGGAATGTTTATTATAGAGCTATCTGCAGTTGCCTCTTCGGCAGAATTTTTACCGGAGCAGGTTCTAAAGCATTCACCCGGAAACGAAAATTCTGCACGAATGTATTGTTTCAAAATATACGTTTATTGCTAGACAAAAGCGTTCCAACAGGCAGAGTGGCGCAGAAAACGAAAATTCTGCACGAATGTATTGTTTCAAATACACGTTTATTGCTAGACAAAAGCGTTCCAACAGGCAGAGTGGCGCAGAATCCGAATCCATTGCTAATTTCCCGAATCCGAAACCGAATTCGAATCTTGCAGGTTGCAAATTTCTGTAACTTGTTTAATGTTAATATATTGAGTGCCCGGCCTCAGTCCTGAAATTTGTCACCTGAAACAAAAAATATTATTTCACATAGCAGGTCTCTTATGGTGTTTCTGACACCATGCTTCGCTTACCCCTTCCCGTCGACCCGACTGCTAAACTATACAAACTGTTTTGTCATGCTTCGTTATCGCTCTGGGCTCGGGTCGAGACAACGCTTTTATCAACAATTGAGCTCACAGTGTTGTCAACAACACAAAACAAAAAGAGCTGGTACATCGGCATATCAACACAACGGTAAAAAGACTTCGATGCTATGCACAATACAAATTTTCAGGAAGCCAAAATGGCCATTTGCGGAGGGCTGAAATTTTTGGGGACGTCGCCTCCATCGACCAATAGAAAGAAGCCAGAATATATACATAAGTTCATGTATAAATCTTGCTCCTTGATTTTATTCTCCCAGCCGAAAGAACGCCAAAATCAAAAATTTCTAGTTTATCTTTACACCGTGTATAAAAATTTTTTAACCAGCATCGTTGTACTTTCGCTTGGTGTTTCAAATTTAACATAGTTATAACACTAATGCAGTTAGTTTAATTAGACTAATAAATAAAACCAAGCTGATGCCAAGCAAAGCACTTCCGAAAACCATTCCCACGCTAGTTTCGGCAAGATGGATACGGATGTCAGTTTTTGCCAGATGTCAAACCGAAACTGGATATCCGGTCGCACTCTGCTTGCTACGTACCTGACCGGACCAAACTGTGACAGCGCTTCAAGCACATCAGCTTCTTGACAATTTACAGGAAGACTGGACACCCTAACTACATGACCAGCCATTTTGTTTTTTCAGCTTGAACTAATATGTAGACAAGTTTATAGGAACTGTTTAAATATAGGTATACCTTGATTTATTCCATTTACATATTTTCTGCAAAATAAAATTTATCTTTAAAACCCCAGTCTACAACTGAGCCATGAAGTCTTTCACTGAAATTGCAGATATCCATTTATTTCACAGGTGTGAACCTTTTTCATTGTCTTAAACACTGCACACCATGTAACCTAGAAGTAAAGACACTAGCTAAACCATGATGTACGCCATTTTACTTAAATCGTAGCAAGATTACATAAAATCATCAACTTGTAAGTTAATATTGCTGGAACAATCAAACATTTCATTGATGTTGTGCGCAAAATTTTGACATCTATAATTGCGTTCGTTCTTAATTTTTGCGACAGTTCTCATCAATTGAAATGCAACAAAATAACATTTTCTAGTTATATGTTGGTGTTAAAACATTTCAGAGTCGGGTTGTATTCTTGTCAGTTTGGACACTTTATCTTTAGAACATAACGCTTGATTTTTGTTGGTAAATCCAGAATATTGGACTTATTATGGCACGCCTTTTAATTGTGTTAAGGCGTAGCTATTCATATCGATGTTCGATGTAGTCATTTTATATTCAATAATAAGCTTATAGCTAGTGGTTTTAAGGTTAGCAATATATTTCGTGCAAATACATAATCGGAAACGTATCTAAAACGTCAACATGGCAACAGAAGTTTGTTTGTAAGTTCCGCTCTTTAACTCAAATGGACGCTGCCAATCATTTTCCCAAGGTTTGTTTAGGAATGGCATTGTCGGTTGCATGGAGAAATTATTTTATATTGTGATGTTGGGTAGGCTAGGGTACGTGTAAGCTCTGGACTTCGCTATTCGGCCCTGTTTGAGGCTAAAATATCCGAAAACTGTAGGTTTTTGACTCATGCAATTCTAAGTGATCTGATTCGGGTTAGTACGCTCCGGAGTGTTAACACCGAGTTTTATAGGTTTAATACAAAGTAACAGAACAAATAATATGGCAGCGTACACAACATAAACATCGGCGATGCTAATTTGACTCGCGAAATCCGCAATTTTACGAGATTTCGGGACAACTCGAGATTACATCAAAACCGGGCGAAAATCCAAATTTTACGTCAAATCCGGGTGGAAATAGTACAAATCCAGCGTTTTCAAGGCAATTTCGCCTGAACAGAACCAATCGCAACACGCTGCGCGCAATTATGTCGGTTACACACGAATTGCACTGGTTGCTACAGAAAAATACGCAAACTCACGTATACCCTAAGACGTCGCTAAAAACCGCTATTTCTAAGCACAAATTACTATTTTTACTACGATATCGTCCTAGAGCCGAAATACCGGCTGATATCTATCCGCAAACTAGTAATTTTACCAAAATCCGCGATATTCACAATATTCCAGAATGTCCGCTAAAACACAATGTCCGAAAACGCACGTAAAAGCTAGCTAAGTTAAAAACATTAATTAGCCGGAAAAACTCAGGGGAATAGCTCGTAAAATTGGCTGAAAATAATTGGGGAATTTTGGAGAGATTTTTTGGGGAATTTAAGGGTTTTGAATAGAAAAATGGAATGCGCGAGCAAAAATAACCCAGAATATAAGAAATAACGAATATAGGCACAATATAAGGCGAAATAACGGCACATTCATAAACTACTAAAATCGACTTAACTCAAACAAGCACAAAACGACGGTAATGTCGCATAAAAGCGGGTTTGCAAGCATTAGAGGCCACGGGAGGACATAAACAGGGCCCGCGGCAATCGAGGGCGGGGGAACTGTGGTTGCAGGGCAACCACAGGACCCCTGCCCGACAACCGGGGGACTCATTTTTATGCCGTCCCATGGCATAATGCTGCAAAAGAACGCTAAAACACATATTTTTACATCGAAATAACAGTAAAATACACAAAATTAAGGCGGTTATTTGGTGTTGAGCGTCATTTTGGAATGTTTTTAAAGCACAACATGGCGATTATTTGCATAAAATGTCTGTATCACTGCCAATAAACTCGTAATTATTCATGTTTTCAGCTCGTGACGTTGGTGATGGCGCAAAGCAAGGTTGGTTTGGCAGAAAAAAATGTCTTTGGCGGTTAAAAATAGAGTTAAAATGCACCAAAAAGTCCTGAGATTCGGTTAAAATACAGTTTTGTAGACGTAAAAAGCACCAAAAATGACGATTTTAATGTAGAACACCCCATTTTGAAGCCTGACGACCCACATTAGAGGCCTGAAACCCTGATACCCAATACAGTTTGACAGTTATACTACTATTTGAGCACCTGATGACCCAATTTGAGTCCAAAATACCTGAATAATACCTTGAATTCGAGTTGATGGTGCTATAAAAGGCGTAAATTTGCCTGAATACTTTAAGTTTTTAATGTTTTTTTCATTTCTTTGTTGTTTTATTAGCCACGGCCCCCTGCCCCCCCTATATTGCGCGTCTACACCCCAATAACGCGATTATTTCAGACATAAATGCTGTTGAAAAAGGTAAAAATTGCGAATAAAGGTATTATTATGGAGTTTGAAAAAAACGAACGTTTGAATACGAGTATTAATAACGCAAGTGGCCATAATAAGTGACGAAAAATAACGAACCATAATCTGTTGACCATATTATTTTTTGTTTACGATAATAAAAACGTTGTTGATCACATTAATTGTTGAATACGAGGAATAATATGCTGTGGAAAGACCGAATCGTAACATGACCAGTAAAAAGTGACAAATAACATACGTTGACATAGTCATTGACAGTAATACAGTACATAATGACGTTGAACATACCATACGCGAACCATAATGACGATAATGACGCTGAGAATCATGTGACGATCATAACAATGGCATTGAACATAACATACGACATAATACACGACATAATAACACGACATAACAATATACAAGACGCAATTGAACACATTTACACATTATACCCGCGAATACACGAAGCTGACGCTGTGAATCGAACAAAAGCGCAATTTGTTGCTAAAAAACCGACCGAACCGGACCAAAGGAATGAATTTGAGCTATTGAAAAACGGCGAATTGTCGCCAGCGTGCGAATTTTGACAACAGGATTGAACGACGGTTGGCCCAATTTGAAATTTTGAACACCAATTGAATGTTTGATTGACCTGAAACTTACCAATTTGCACGCGAAAACTACCTGAAATAGTGCGGAACGCATATGGTTATAACATACAGTTTATACAATACGATACATTGTGTGTGAGCGCTTGTACTGGGCGTAAATTTGCCCTAAGTTTAGTGTGTTACATACCGCAGGGCGTAAATTTGCCCGACAACCGAAGTTGAACAATAAAACCAGGGCGTAATTTTGCCCGTAACATTGCAATAAGTCAAAATCGAGGTGCCGTCAAGTCCGTGAGTTTATAGTGTGTGTGGGGCGTTAATTTGCCCAGTTATGTGTTGTTGTTGTTTATTGTCAAAATTTACTGGAACCGCTGGCGAGCTTGTGCCCAGCGTTCCGCCTGAATGCGTCGTAATTCATTAATTTTCTTGCAGACCAATGGTTGTAAGTACATTAATGTACGTCCACGCATTCGTTCTGTTTCAGTATTAAGTGTTATTCGAGCAACCATCAGCTGTTGTTCGTTTGTTGTTGTCCGAGTTACTTCGTATGCTCGAATTATTTCTTCGTCAAATCTACGTCGTGCATTCCAATAGTAAGTATTGGGATACATAATGTGACAAAATCGTTCGAGTGTAATGCCATAGTACCACATTTTTGGACTTGTCATCATTTTGTATTGTACTTTAATAGGTGCCAATGGAACACAAGCAATACGTGGCAAATGTGATGTTTTGCGATCGCAACGTCCAATAATTCGCATTACTCTGTCGCGCATTGTTTTTGCTAGATGCGATAATGCAAGTTTGTATGTTGCTGGCGATATGTCTGGCGTACCAGTTTCACATGTAGCTTGATAAAATTCCATTTCATGCTCAGCAAGCAGTTCCAAAAAGTCGTTGTTATGCATTGTATACGTTAGTTCTAGCAAAATTTGATCGAGCGACTCACGAAAATGGTTTGCAATTTCGTTGACGCGACGTTCGATCCAATCCGGCAATACTGTTTCGTCTGGTGGTGGTATATAAGCGGTAAAGTATAACGCCGGAATTTGCAAACTGTACGGTTCGACGTCGTTCGGTAACAATGTACTGCCATCAAAGAACGGATAATTAAAATCTGGATAGCGATGTGGTACATCTTCACCGACTAACGTTGGCATAATTCGTGATACGTCAGAAACCGGTTGTTCAGGTTCGATACGACTAAATGTAGCTGCGCCTTGTTGGTATTGTCTGGCCGTAACTTCAGCCGATGCTGTGTCATCTAGTCGTTGGCGCTTAGTTTGTCGTTTTTCCAGTTGTGGCGATCTATGTCGTTTACGAGCGTTTATTATTGGACGATAATGTGTATAAAACGTCTGCACCGGCGGTGGTGACGGATTGTCAACTGTTCGATGTCGTCCAACCTGTTTTAACGATAATGGTACTATGACTTTGTTGTTTCGACACACTGCTTCGTAATCGTCAATAATTTGCTCAAGACGCTGAATTTCATCTTTCAATCGTGTTACGTAAGCTTCATGTGTTGTTGTTTCTTGAGCTTTATCGTCAAGCGTACGTTGCTGTCTTGAACATAATTGTTGTAAATCTTCAACTTGTTGTTGTAATCGAATGATCCGCATATTACTTGAGTTGCTGGAGTCGCTCATCGTATCTGTAATGATGCGAACTTGATCAGCAATACGTGCCATTTTTGTATCGAGTTGCAAAAATAACGTTTTCAATTGATCTTTTGAATGTTGCTCTAACGTCGGCAGTAATTGTCGCAACTCCGAATTCATTAAAGTGTCCGTAATTGTTTGCAACGCCTGTGGTATCGGAACGCGCTGTGGACGTTGATATTGCACTTCGCCAGTTTCTTCCGTCCATTCTTCTTGCACGATTAGCCCTTCTTGTTGCAAAATATCTTGAATTTCTTCATCATGTGGTTGCGATATTATTGGTGGTACATATTGGACGTGACTGCGTCCCTGGTAAGCGTTACGTTGCGCTTCCTGAATTTCGCGAACCATCTGTTGATTTTCAGCTGTTATTGGATAATCTCTAATATATTGTGATAGAGGCGATAATTGACCTTCCTGTGGTTTAATACGGACAAAATCAGTGTCGTCGCTAATTATGTTATTCAAGTCATGTAAACTACGTAGTACCGGATCTTGTTCAACGTCTAATGATAAATTTGGTGGAATCGGTACTTCCGGATTGTTAGCAATTTGAAGTTGAGTAAACATATCGTCAATAAATTCCATATTTTGATCAAACTGCTGCATTTCCGCGTCCTCATTGTCGTCCTGGGCGCTAGTTTGCCCTTCTATCTCTTCTTCTTCTTCCTTACTTGACAGAGTCACAGTTTCATACTGCGGCAAGCGTTTTACTGGTCGTTCGGCTGATTTTGGTATAACGATAATTTCATCAATTTGCTCGATTTCTTGAGGCTGTTGTTGTATTTGCCGTTGTTGTTGTTCGGTTTCACGTTTTTGTTCTTGTTCAGCCTGACGTTGTTGTACTCGTCGCACACCTTCAGCCAATTCTGGATGTTGTTGTTGCCATTCTTGGTCAAGAATTACAGAAATTTGATCATAAATGATTTGACGTATTTCTTGCATATCTGGTGGATCTTGATATTGCTCTGTTCTCCACGGAACGCTGTTACGTAACATAGCTGGTAGTTGATCTTCCGGTACTTGCGTAATATCGTGATCTTGTGGCATAAGTAGATCGAGCCAGCGATGTTGGATTTTGTATAGCGTGTTGTTCCATGTTATATCAATAATTTCGTCATTATTCATCAGCGGTGTTATTTTAATTTCGTCAAAATGGGCGTCATTATACCCGAAAACACATGACGAATTTCTGTCAAACTCAGGAAAATTGCGTGAAAAAGCACCGCACGCTTGTCGTAATAGTTTCGCTTCATTTTGTTGTAATGCTTCGAGACGACCCATTGGGTCGTGTTCGACGTGTAGTCTGCGAAACACATAATCACGGGCGATATGGCCCCAATAATTCCACGCCTGTATTGGATTGTTATGCGTAAATTCGTTTTTTCGATAACGTATATGATCTGATAGTAATAGATCGTGTAGCATAACATCGTTTGTTGCGTATAACAAAAATTGTCGTAATTGTCGAGCATCGTAAATTTCTACGCGTCGTCCGTCAGTGTTGTTAAAAATACGGTAACGCAAACGTTTTAGTAACTTCAGTCCAAATGGTGTGTCACCGGATGGTGCTTCACCAGTATGTCGTCTAATAGTTTCTTTAAGGCCTAGAGGACAACCTCTTAATGTACCCTGGACGTCAATGCATCCGCTAGCTGGAAGAAATTGATTGGGTGCAAAAGCCCCGTTAAACAAGTTTTTGTCTGAATCGTAGGCCCACCAGAGTTTTACGTAATCTGGATTTTCTAAAAACTTGTACAGAGGTTGTGGACATGTGGTACCAAACGCCGCTAAGTCGAAATTAATGACTAAATTTTCGGTATTCGAAACCTGAATCGTGCGTGCACGGTTGTTCCATTTTGGATATTCTGGTCCACGTAACCAATCTTCACGTAAAAACGATCGACACGCTGGCGGAATTTTTGGATACGTAAACGGATCAGCCATTTTGCTCATTGCGAAATGTTGGTTCTTGGAAAAATTAAAACCTTCGATGTCGCAACTGTAAATGTTAGTTCTGGAATTCAGTAACAGTCCCATACACGGTTCTAGCATATCAACATGTTCGCAATTGACAACAAGACGTGGACGCATTATCTCTCGACCGAAAAATTGGGGACCGGGAAATGTTATATATGCACAGCGAGCGGGATGTTCACTTGGTAACTGAACGAAATGCGCGGGGTTGGGTGGTTCGTCTACTTCAACACGGGGTGGTTGTTCTTCTTCTTCCAACTCCATAATCGTATAAAAACTTGCACAGCCGACGATGACGCAAACAATAATGCAAACTGCAATATAGTAATACAGCTGAAACAATATAACAAACACATACTTAGTGGGGGACAAGTATTGGGTTGGTCGAGCTTGATAATGCGTATCTACGTATCGCGTTATTATTTTTGCATATTGTTGTATGTTACTTATAACCAGAACCAACACTTCGCGTTTTGTGTGACCTGAATTTTGATTACAAAATGGAAGGTTACCGAGAATTTTGCCCGCGGTACTGATGTTATAACCGCCGGTGATTTGGTTTCGAGTCAAATTAGTTTTAGTATTTCCCATTACATGCAAACTAAATAAACCAAATTGTGTTAGTTGATAGCATGTTATTTTAGCGTTAGCGGAGCAAAAGAATGTAAAAATGCTCCGGCCATATAGTCATTGTTCTTCAACTAAACGTGCGTGACAAGTACCACAATGCCATACCGCATGCGGCGGTTCCTCGTCTAAATTAACACAATCCGTGTGATACCATTCCAAACAATAGTCACATTGTATCCAAGTTCTATCGAAGCCTTTTTTAACTTCTGCATTAAAGCTACGATTGCAAACACCGCATAGTGCGTCTAGATCGTTGTGTTTAGCGCTAGCATTAGCCTTATTGCCTCGCAACTTACGTTCATAGTTAGTATAATCTTCCGCGGTACCTGAAAAGAGTTTAAACTGCCGTTTATTATACCACTTAGTTGGTCGGTTTGGCGTTCCGACCGGAATTAACTTAATGTTAGGATCTTTAACTTCGACCACGCGATATAACCGTTCAAACTCTGGATGGAATTTGTTGGTAATACGTTTCGGATCTAACTTTTCGATCTTTTTCATAAGTACTAAATTGCCAATAGTAAACTTGCGAGTACGCGCGCGACGATCGAAATAAAATTTGTAACGCATTTGCGATTGCTCAATATGATACGCTGCTTCGCACCACGTACGTGTCATTTCTTCGAACAGTTTTGAAGCGTACGAATCTTGCGTTACTTGTGTTTGCAACGGATACATTTGATTGTCACCTGGTATATTTGGATCGCGACCATGTGTCATAAAAAACGGTGTCTCGCCTGTTGTTGCGTGTGGCGTAGTTCGATAAGCGAATAACGCGGCATTTAGAAGCGTATCCCAAGCCGCGTCATATTGTTCTGCCAGCGGTTTTAATATGCGTACCAACGTTTGGTTCCAGCGTTCGACGAGTCCATTTGCTTGATGATGATACGGAGCCGAATATGCGACTCGTGAACCTACTTCAAGCATTTCTTGTTTATATAACTCCGAAATGAATGCTGAAC